>MCJB01052917.1:0-21514 GCA_002018475.1 Nicotiana obtusifolia
GGTGAAAGCAATTGAAATATTATGATAAGAAGAAAGATAATGAAAATGACAGAATCTTCGTATGGACAGTGAAGGTTGTATCAAACAACTAGAAAAATAATAATTTAAGTTGAGAGAATCTGATACCCACAATGGTTAACGAAATATGCCTCTTATAGGCCAAAATAAGAGTTCTAAATGTGGTAAATAACTAATTACAAGATAAATCCCCCAAAATATGGGATAGAATTTCCTTAAATCGTGGCACAACGGCTATGATGGTTGAGATAATTACTCCTGGCGAAATATCCGGTGAGTGGCGAGATATGCGGTTCGAGACCGGTCCTTAAGCTCTTAGTATTCCTCGATCAGTTATACCGGTCTGTCTTGTCCCGGCTGTCGTACCCGACCTCTTGATCTCGGACCGGAAAAGTTCGGCCGCATACTATCTCCGTTCTGACTTCCCTAGGTTATATTCGACCCGCTTGCACTTGGACGTAACCGATCCGATTCCATACAAATGTATCCGACCCAATACACATATCTTCATTATAGTCTCATATAATTGATCATTTCTGGGGTTATCTTCTATGAAATCATCACATTTTATTTGTTCATCCCTTCCTTTCTTGTCAGCTTCTCCTTTGGCTAAGAATTTCTTAACACGTATATTTTGCAGAGGCAACATATTGTCTAGAGCAGGCTGTAAACCTGTTTCTGGAGATTGGAAGACTAAGCGTGTCTGCAAGATATTACAAGGTATAGCTTTATTACTGTGAAAAGCTGGATGTGTGTTCTGCTATTCTCAATGCTCGTACTGTGTGCTTAATCAAACTTTCAAGTGGCTAACAATGTTGTCAAGGCTCATTAGAGGCGGTTTAAGTCCTAAAGCTAGATGCACCACAGGATGGGTGCTTCATCTTGCTTAGGTGGCCCTTCAATGCATGCACCAAGGCTATAAGGCATGCACATGATCGCCCATGGACGAGAAACAATAGATATAACTAGCGAAGTGATATATTGTTGTTAAGAGGACGTTATAGAATTTATTTGTTTCAATTAATTTGAAATTGTATCTTTGCATCTAAATCAGAAATTCAAAATATTGATTTAACCTGATTTACGTGATTTTCATTTCATATTAACGTGATTGTAGACCTTCGATCATTTATCTGTACAATTGTTTTTTCAGTTTCTTGTATTACATATATAATGTTTATTTTTCTTCCCCTCTCTTCAATAAATCCTGCACTTAACACTTTAAACTGCTTATATATTAAGAAAGTGTAGTGAATGGTCTTTATTGAGTAATTTTTGTGTTGAGGTAGTATATGGCCCTTCTTCCATCAAATGATTCTAGATACTCTTTTTCTGTATGCAGGAAATTGCTGAATTATATGAGCAAGAGAAAAATTTGGAGCAGGCTATCATTTACTATGAGAAAGCAGCTGATCTTTTCAAGAGCGAAGATGCAACATCAACTGCAAATCATCAGCACAAGCAAAAACTTGCAGAGTTCTCTGCGCAAATAGAGAGGTATGTATTGATGGTCTATGATAAAAGAAAGAATTTCAAATGGCTGTCATCGAAAAATTCAATGTTGAACGGGAAAGATTGACATAGGTAAGACAAAGGGACAATGGTCAAAATATGAACTTTAACTTACAAAAGAAAATTCCTTACAGAACACGTCTTAAATAATCCTGGAGATCTGAAATTGATGCTAAGCTTACCTGTTAATCTTACACATTCTCGGTGGAATCATTGAACTTGATCCAAGTCTCCCTGGAGATGCTGGCGCTGTTAATCTCATGTTCGCTAGGATTAAAAAAAGGAAAGTAGAAAAAGGGGTTACTATCAAAGAGTTAGGAAAACGGAACAAGTTCAGAATTAAGAAAAGACCTCTACTGATAAAAGGTTAAGAGAAGACCTCTATTGTAAATGCCATGTTAAAAGCGCCGAACCTTTACTTATGTTGATAAACTAATATTTTAACTTGTAATTTCTCAATGTCTAAGAAGAATTGCGTCTTCCCTGGAAAACTTGACTGTCTGACACAAAATTCATCCAGATTCCAGAGAGCAACCGAGATCTTTCAGGAGATAGCACGAGACTCAGTCAAGAACAACTTATTGAAATTTGGAGTTAGAGGGCACCTTTTTAATGCTGGTATTTGCCAGCTTTGTAAAGGTGATGTTGTTGCAATTAACAATGCATTAGAGCGTTACCAGGTAGACACTCTCTTCCTCTTGTACCTCCAAGATTTTAATCTAGAGACATGATTTCTAATAGAAGTAGTAAATCGTTTGCAGGAACTTGATCCCACGTTTCAGGAACACTTGAGTACATATTCTTAGAGGTATGTCATAGCTTGTCTAATTAGACCTTACCATTCTTTTCTGTCTAGCTTCCCCGCCCTTCTCTTTCAAACAAGTATCCTTCCATGGTCGCTGGGGAAATGGTTATTTTTGTATCATTTCAAGTTGATAAAGTTTCAACTGGATCTGAATATCTATACCTTTGGAAGTTGTATCTGAATTTTGAATATGGTGTCTAAATGAGAGGGAGAGTGAGATGATATTTAGATAGCGAACATATAATTTAGAGATGAATTACCTGATTAATCTGTATTATACTGTGTTCTCCCAATATAAAGCTTTTGGGTATTTGTGATAAGTAGGAAGAGCATTGATGGTGTTGCCAAACAATCAAGAACATATATAATGAAGTGATTTGCGAGAAACTGAGAGAAAAAAAACAATTTCTGTTGGACTCGCATTTCATATGGCACAAAATGGCAAATCATCTTATTTAGGTATCCTTGTGCAAGGTCCAAAGTGACTATATACTTTCGCTCAAGTGTGAAACTGGAATGTAAAAGGAACTCTAAAGAATTGAAGCTTAAAATTCTATATTATTTCACTGCATCTGGACTACAATTTATAAGAGAACTACTAACTTAAAAGATCTAAAAATCAGCACAAAATCTGCTGAAAATAACAAATTCCTAGAGACTAGTTCAATCATAAAGACTAGTTCAAAATTATTTCAAATTCAAACTAAATTACTGCGGTAAATAACTCTTAAGCTGAAACAGTAAAATAATTTTACTGAGAGCAGCTTTTAAAGCATATTTCTAACACTCCTCCTTGCTTTTGAAGCTACAAATTCTGAATTTATACCTTGTAAATCTTTAACTGGAATCGATTTTGTACGTTAGTCTGCCAACTTATCTTTGAGCTTGTAGTAAATTGAGTTCACTTTTCTATTTTGCTGCATCTCATGATTGTCAATGAAATAAGTTGGCTTTTTTTTCGGCTTCCTTTGTATCTTGCCTTGAGGTTGTCAACTTTCTTCCAGATTTGCATTTTGCTTTTACGCTCGTCAACTTTCTTCTAGATTTTATTTTTCTGAAATGTTGACAACTTCTTCTATGCCTCATTTTCACATATGTTCTCGGTTGGAGGATTATCTGCACTTTATAGATTCTTTTGGCTCTATCTCACTCAGGTCCATAAGAAGACTGCTCTTGATACCAATTGTTGGTTCTTGATAAAAGAAACTAAGGGAAATAACATGGGAAGATGACAGGAAAATAAAAAGAATATACTGGAATAAATGTAAAGGAACTCTAAAGAACTGAAGCTGAAAATTCTATATTATTTCACTGCATCTGGAATACAATTTATAGGAGAACTACTAACTTAAAAGACCTAAAAATCAGCACAAAATCTGCTGAAAATAACAAATCCTGGAGACTAGTTTTCAAAATTATTTTAAATTCAAACTAAATTACTGCTTAAGTAACTCTTAAGCTGAAACAGGTATTTCTGAACCACTACATATGTTATTTCAGACTGTGGTAACAAAGAACTAACTTTCGGGATTACATTTTCAATGAAGGCTTTGGCAGCTGCTATTGACGAGGAAAACATTGACAAGTTTACTGATGTGGTCAAGGAATATGATAGCATGATACGACTGGTAAATTCAAGACACTTTTTGTTTTGCATTCCAATCACTGACTACGTATTAATGCTTGGATATCGTAATGAAACTTTTGGCTCCCATGACAGAAAAGTTCTCTTTGAAATGTTAGATCTTTTTCTTATAGCATTTTAGGTAAGAAGTTTGCTTGCATGTTCAGCTCTGCTTCGCTCCCTGTGCAAAGGAGAGCTTTTTGAGAACCAAGTCTTCTTTTATCGGAGCAAACCTGGGAGAAACCCATATAGATAGCTAATGCATATGGTACACTATTCGAAAAGCTCAACAAACTCTTTGGAGCTTCCGTGTGAACTCCACCAAGAGCTCTGCAAATTCTTGCGGAAGTTACCTTCAGTTATGCATTGAGGAGCAACTTTCCATGCTAGGCAAGCATGTCTATTTAGAGCTCCACCAGGTTGAGTTCCTTTCACTGATTGAGGCAGATCCTATTGGCACCAACAAATTTGTCATTGACACCAAGAAATTTGAGTAATTAAATTTCAAAGCTTGTTAGCTAGCATTCACTGCAAAAGCAAGTGACTTCTTCAATTGTTCACAAGCAAAGGACCATCTGGCATCTGGATTCTTGGTCTGGCGCCAAAGGTTGAAGCTGTCTGGGCATCTTGAAAATGCTTAACTTTTTGAAAGTAGAACCACATGGGGGCAAGTATAGTACTTTAAATGTGGGATACTCTATTGGGTCCAATTTTTTTGGCTTGGTTGGAAGAGGCTAGAGAAAAATATAAATGGAGTGTTTGTTTGATAGCACTTTCCGTGACTCCTTTTCTATCTTTGATTATTGAGTTGTAGCAACTTTCTGACACCAGTGGAGAAGAACTCCTCTTTGGTTATATCATTAGTGTCGATGAATATGAATTATTGATATTTGCTTGCTAGTTGGGGACAAAAAAAGCATGTTTGCTTTTTCAGAGCGATTGCAATGCAGGTTTATTTAGGTAGATGGGATGGGAAACTCGGAGATGTGCATTTAAACTTGAGTCTTGTCTGAATCTATTAGCACTGGGAATGTTTTCTTGATCTGCATAAAAGAGAAATAATCCTTCTCTTTTTTCAGGATTATTGACAATATATTATTGCCGGAAGTTATCTACTCGTAAATCAGAAACATGATAAGTGAGGATTCATATAGTCGACCTCAACTTGTTTGAGGTTGAGGTATAGTGGTTATTGTTGTTGTTAATCTTAGTATGCTGTCTTTTTCATTGTTCATCTTTGCAGTCTACTTCTTCCTTCACTTTCAGAAGAAGTGTTATCTTCCAACCATCCTGGCACGAAATAAGAGGAAGATGATCTCACTTAACTTTCTCTTTTCTCATAGTACTATATTTGTGAACCACATTGTTTTTTATTATATGATCATATTTCTAGTTAGCTTCTAATCATTCTTGCTTTATGCTAATTGAGTTTGACTAGGAACTAGATTTTAGCCCGATGGTCAGGGCTTTGTTTATTGCATAAGAAGAAATAATTGCCATAATAAATTTTATAAGTGTTAGTACCCGCACGATGTGTTAATAGTATTGTGAACATGCTAAACTCCATAAAATAAGAAAAACAAATCATATGAATAATTATCGGCAAGAAACTCAAATATTATAATCCTACATACACTATCAGAAAATCGTTATTTTTCTACTACAAAATAGTAGTTGGAAAATTGTAATTACTATTTTTATTTTCTTTATTTATAGCCGACTACAACTTCGACTGTAGTAGTAGTAAACTTTGGCGCAAAATTTTGCCGAATTAATTTTGCCGATCACTATAGTCGGAAAAAAGTAAGCAGAAAAGTTTGGTCAATTTTCTGACTACATTAGTCGTAACTATTAAAAAATTAACTTTTAATGTTCCGACTATAGTAGTCGGACAGTTCACAAATTTCGTGGTCAGAATTTTAAGTAAAAATCGAATAAAGCTGCAATACTGTAATAGAAAAATAAGTCAACAAAAATTTTGACCAAAATAATAAGAAAACAAGAATTTTGTGGGTATGGACTGTTTTGACGTGTTATTGAGCGATGTTTCGGCTGGACATTGATGGAATAATTAACTATGGCTACTTAGACCTAAGGTTTAGGCCTACGATGTGATAGGGGATGGCCATTATAAAAATTGATGACTTCATCAAAATCTCCAGATGTTTCTACATAAATTTCAAATTCAGGAGGCAAGCCACTCAATCCATATATTTTGATAGCATCTCACTTAAATTTTTCAGCCATCAATTTAAGAAACACTTTTGTCAAACATCTATTATTGTATATATGTGAGACTATAACATAGCAAACTTTGAAACTAGAGAAGCACTCAAGTCTAGGAAAAAGCTAAAAATTAGAACCATGCCTCTAGAATTTTGACCCTTCCTTTCATAGGCAAAATTCAGTAGAATTAGACAAACAATTTCACTAAAGCTGATAGTCTCATTTCACTAAAGCTGATAACCCTTCCTATCGCGCCAGATGTTCTATGGATACAAGCTATTTAAGATCCGGGGTTTCGTTCTTTCATTAGCAGTTGACAAGATCAAAGTTATTATATTTAATTTTGCGAGATTGAGGGAGGAATTTATAGAAGGAGTTACGGAATTTATTGCTAAGGCGAAATCGCTAAATGATTTTCTTATTGAAGGGACAATTAGGTGCCCTTGTGTTAAATGCAAGTGTGTCAAGTTATTGAGACCGGATATTGTTAAACTTCATCTTTACAAGAATGGGTTTATGAAAAATTATTATGTGTGGACTATACATGGAGAGAATAATGATTTTCATAATTCTTTTGGTGGTGAGGATAGTCCCATAGGAGAGAATAATTTTGAAAATTCTCAATTCAATGAAATGATGAGAGATGCTTTTGAGATATCCCAGGGGCTCAATCCGAATCAAATGATGATGCTAAGTGCTTTTATGAACAACTAAAGGAAGCTAATCATCCACTGTATAAAGGCTTAATGCATTCCAAGTTGTCTGTTGCAGTTAGACTACTAACTATCAAATCAGATAGTTCTATTTTTCAAGCGGGTATAGATTCTATCATTGAGCTTATGAATGAAATAAATCCGAATAAAATTGACTTACCCAAAAATTTCTATACTGAAAAGAAATTGGTGTCCAAGTTAGGACTTTCATTAGAGAGGATTGACTGGTGTGAGACATGATGTATGTTATTTTATAAGGATGATGTAACATTAGAAAACTGCAAATTTCGTAACCAACCTCATTATAAGGAAGTTACAAATGCTAATAAGAAGAAGGTTCCATTGAAGGCGATGCATTAATTACCTCTTATACCAAGGTTAAAGAGGTTGTATGCATCAATGAGCTCTGCTCCTCATATGAGATGACACTATGAACATAGAAGGCGAACCAGTGTTCTATGTCACCCGTCAGATGGAGAAGTACGAAAGTGTCACGACCCTAATTTCCCACCTTAGGATATCATGATAGCACCTAGTCTCTAAGACTAGGTAAGCCTAACACACATTGAGAAACAACGAAAACAATAAATAAACTTCAAATTAAACCATTTAAACTATCATAATAAAACTCAACAGTACATCTATCAACATCTCCCCAAAACCTGGTGAACAAAGTCATAAGCTCTATAAGAATGTAGTAAAAGTCTCGGAAAACAATATTGTTTTGGAACAAGAAATAAACAGTAGAATATCTAAAAGCAGAAGGTGATTTCGAGGCCTGCGAACGTCAAGCAGGTAAGTCTTCAAAGAAGCTAATCAATCAATCACTGGCGTCCAACACGAGCAGACATACCTGGATCTGCACAAACATATGCAGAAGCGCAGCATGAGTACACCACAATGGTACCCAGTAAAAATCAAGCCTAACCTCGGTAGAGTAGTGATGAAGCCAGGTCAGGAAACCTACTAGGAGAAAAGAAACTAAATAGAGTATAGCATAATCTGAATATGGGAAACGAAGAAGTAAATGACAAGTTAACAGTTCAATAATGTAGACTAACAACAAAAATTTAAGCAGCAAAAGCAACTAGGACTAAATAGGTTATGAAATAACAGGAAGACAAATACAGATAATTACAAGTAAAATAGTGAAAAAACAACAAGAACTATTCAACCAACAAGCCTCTTCAACATGGAAAGTACAACAAGAATCACAACCGAGGTACCACCTCGTATTCACATTTCATAAATTCAATCACAATCTTTCCTTATATCACTGCGTGAGCCTTATATTTGGTTTTGAAAATTATTTTTTCCGAAATAGATACATGCATTTAGCCCACCTTATCTTACCGCGTGGCTTCAAGTAGTTCTCCTACTAGCAACACGCATATCAAGCCTACCTTATCTCACCGCACGCGTATCAACCCCTAGCCCTATACCACCGCATGCGTATCAACCCCTAATCTTATACCACCACATGCGTATCAATATCACAACACAATCACAACTCGTACCACAAGTACCTATATGCCACAACTTGCCAAAAAGTCAACAATACCAATATTTCTACAATAAATAGCCCATTGCTCAATCACAATGTTTACAATAATCTCAATAACAACAAGAGGAATGAGGAATACTCAACAAGGAAAGATCCTCAAGAATTAACAACTTCACCTGAAAATGATAATGACTTTTACAACTTCAATACTAATAACTCAACAAGAAGATATTCCACGATTAACAACTTAAAGTAAGAGTAATTCAACAATAAGAGGTAACAAGATAATAAGGAAACTAACAACTTCACTAAGACATATGAGATCAATTATAACAAGTAAGAGGTAGAACAAGCTCTAACAACGTCTAATAAAGCATGTAAGAGTAGATTAACACATGTAAGAGTAGACTAACAATGAAAGATGTAACATGTTATAACAATTCAATTAAAGGCATGGAAATAGTCTAAATAATTTAATCTGGTCAAATACCACATATAGCCATGTACACACTCGTCACCTCGTGTACACACCTTTCACATAACACAAATAGAACGATCAACCCAAATCCTAAGGGGTAGATTCCCTCACATAAAGTTAAGCAAGATACTTACCTCAACTAGACTAAATCAACCCTCGAAAATAGATTTGCCCCTAAAATTCACCTCCATGCGGCTCAAATCTAACAAAAAATGACTTAATAACATCAAAGAATGCAAGAAAAAATAATTACAATATATAAAGCTATGATCTTAGTCAACAAAAGTCAACCCCGGGTCTGTCCGGTCAAACCCGGGTCCAAGGGTAGATTTCGACTATGCATAACCCCACGTGTCCATATATGTATTTTTTTTTCAAATCTGAGTCCAAATCGACTCTCAAAACTCAATTCTTCATTTCTCAAAAGCTTGACAAAATTTTTCAATTTTTCCTCTTTGATTCTCATAAATTTGATGTCAAATCTAAGATATAATCATGAAATATAGTTATAAATTGATTATAATCACTTACCCAATATTTGTAGATGAAAATCCTCTCTCTAAATCGCCTCCTACCGAGTCTAGGGTTCTAAAATATGAAAATGAGACTAAAATCCCGATTTTCTAACCTTTTGTTCAGTTGCAGGTGTCGCAATTGCGACGCTGGGTTCACAATTGTGAACCCTCGCAATTGCAAAGAATGCCTCGCAAATGCGTCACTGACAATCTATGTGGGAAGTCGCAAATGCGACATGGGCTTCGAAATTGCGAAGCCTGCTTCCCTCGCAAAAGCGACAAAAATGTCGCAAATGCGAAACTACCCACCTAGGAATTGCAATTGCGATACCTATGATCCCCCTGCTAAAGTCGCAATTGCAATGCTGGTGTTCGCAATTGCGACACTCGAGGCATTAGCACACCAGCAGTTCAAAAAATGCAGTCCTTATTGTGCGACACATCTGAAACTCATCTGAGCCCTCAAGGCTCCAAATTAAACATCCACACAAGTCTAAAAATATCATAAGAACTCGCTCGCGCGATCAAAACACAAAAATAACATTTAGAATTACAAATCGGACATCAAAAAGCATGAATTTCAAAGAAAAGTTCAAGAGCTTCTAAAATTGCACCCAAGCGTCCGAATCCTACCAAATCAACTCCAAATGACACTAAATTTTGCAAACAAGTTCTAAATAGCATAACAAACCTATTCCAAGTCCCAAAACCAAATTTCGAACCCGATAGCCAAAAGTCAACCTACGATCAAACTTTTGAACCTTGAATTGTCAATTTTCAGCAAAACGACACAAATCAACCTACGGACCTCCGAATTCGATTCCGGACATATGACCAAGTCCAAAATCACGATACAAAGCTATCAGAACCATCAAAATACCGTTCCGAGGTTGTTTCACAAAAGTCAAAGTATGGTCAACATTTCTAACTTAGGCTTCTAAGCCAAGAATCAAAGGGTCAAAATTAATCCGAAATCTTCCTCGAACGGTACTAACCAACTCACAAGTCTTAAAATCACAAATGCACATGTGAGAAGCATCAAAAGGGGAAACAGGGCGCAAATACACAAAATGACCGGTCGAGTCGTTACATTCTCCCCCTCATAAAACAAATGGTCGTCCTCAAATGTGCATAAAGTTATACCTGAAGTGATGAAAAGGTGAGGATAATGACTCCGCATGTCGTGCTCGGTCTCCCAGGTCGCCTCCTCGACGGATGACCCCTCCATTGAACCTTCACTGAAGCAATACTCTTTGACCTCAACTTTCGGACCTACCTATCCAAGATGGACACCGACTCCTCAACATATGTCAAATCCTTATCTAGTTGCACTTAGCTGAAATTTAATACATGGGGGATCACCATAATACTTTCGGAACATAAAAACATGGAACACCGGGTGAACTGCCGATAGACTGAGTGGCAATGCAAGCTTGTAGGCCACTTCACCAACTTTTCAAGGATCTTAAAAGGGCTAATGTACTTAGGGATCAACTTGCCCTTCTTTCCGAACCTCATCACACCCTTCATAGGCGAAAACCGCAGCAAAACCCGCTCTCCAACTATAAATGCTACATCACGAGTCTTCCGATTAGTATAACTCTTCTTCCTAGACTGTGCTGTACGAAGATGATCCTGAATCAACTTGACTTTCTCCAAGGCATCCCGAACCAAATCTGTGCCCAACAACCTAGCCTCTCCCAGCTCATACTAACCAACTAAAGAACGACACCGCCTCCCATATAGGGCCTCATAAGGAGCCATCTGAATACTCGATTGGTAGCTGTTGTTGTAGGCAAACTCTACAAGCAAGAACTGATCCCAAGAACCCCCGAAATCCATAACACAGACACAGAGCATATCCTTTAATAATTGAATGTTGCGCTCGGACTGCCCATCTTTCTGGGGGTGAAATGTTATCAACCCGCGTGCCTAAGTCACGCTGCATAGCCCTCCAGAAACGCGATGTGAAATGTGTGCCTCGGTCGAAGATAATGGATCCCCGGCACATTGTGGAGACTAAAAATCTCACGGATATAGACCCGAGTCAGATGCTCTGAAGAATAGGTTGTCACCACCAGGATGAAATGAGTTGACTTGGTCAACCTGTCTATAATAAACCATACTACATCAAATTTCTTCAAAGTTTGTCAGAGCGCAACAACGAAATCCAATGGTAATAGGCACCCACTTCCACTCGGGCATCTCAAGTCTCTGAAGCAAACTGCCCAGCCTCTGATGCTCATACTTCACCTGCTGATAGTTTAGGCACCAAGCCACATACTCCACTATATCTTTCTTCATGCTCGTCCATCAGTAGTGCTGCCTCAAATCCTGATACATCTTAGCGGCTCCCGGATGAATGGAGTACCACAAACTGTGGGCCTCCTTAAGAATCTACTCACACAACCCATCCACATTGGGCACATATGACCGGCCCTGCATCCGCAACACCCCGTCATCTCAATTAGAAACCTCCTTGGCATCACCGTGTTGTACCGTGTCCTTAAGGACAAGCAAATGGGGGTCGTCATACTGACACTCTCTAATGCGCTCATATGAGGAAGACCGAGAAACCACTTAAGCAGGAACCCGGCTGGGCTCCGGAACATCCACTCTAGCAAACTGATTAGCCAAGTCCTGAACTTCCAGGGCTACTGGCCTCTCTGCTGTTGGTAGATATGCCAAACTGCCCAAACTCTCTGCCTTTTTACTCAAAGCATCGACCACTAGGTTGGCCTTCCCAAGATGATATATAGAATAGTGATATCATAGTATTTGAGCAACTCTAACCATCTCCGCTTCCCCAAGTTAAGATATTTTTGCTTGAACAGATGTTGGAGACTCTGGTGGTCGGTATATACCTCACATGGAACATCGTACAGATAATGCCGCCAAATCATCAATGCATGGACAATAGCTGCCAATTCCAAGTCGTGCACAGGATAATTCTTCTCATGAACCAGTTGTCGAGACGCGTAGGTAATTACCCTACCATATTGCATCAACACCATGCCAAGCCCAATACGTGACGCATCACAATACACAGTGTAACACCCCGAAGCCGCAGGCAACACCAACATTGGGGTTATAGTCAAAGCAGTCTTGAGCATTTGAAAGCTCGGCTCGCACTCCTCAAACCATCTGAAAGGAGCACCCTTCTGGGTCAATCTAGTCATAGGTGCAACAATGGATGAGAAACCCTCTATGAAACAACGATAATATTCGGCCAAACCAAGAAAACTATTAATCTTAGTAACTGAAGATAGTCTGGGCCAACTCTGAACTGCTTCAATCTTCTTCGGATCTACCTTAATCCCTTCCCTCGACACCATATGACCCTAAAACGCCACCGAATCAAGCCAGAATTCACACTTTGAGAATTTATCATACAACTTTTTCTACCTCAAGGTTTGGATCACGATCCTCAAATGCTGCTCATGATCCTCCTAGCTACGAGAATATACCAAGATGTCTTCAATAAACACAATGACGAATGAGTCAAGATATGGCTAGAATACATTGTTCATCATGTGCATGAATACTGGTGGGGCGTTGGTCAGCCTAAATGACATCACAAGGAACTCGTAGTGACAATAACGAGTCCTGAAAGCAGTCTTTGGAATATCTGGATCTCGAATCTTCAGTTGATGATATCCTGACCGCAAATCAATCTTCGAGAACACTCTAGCACCCTGAAGCTGGTCAAGTAAGTCATCAATGCATGGTAATGGGTATCTGTTCTTCACTGTAACCTTATTCAACTGCCGATAATCAATTCACATGCGCATCGAACCATCCTTCTTTTTCACAAACAAAATCGGAGCACCCCAAGGCGACACACTAGGCCGGATGAAGCCCTTATCAAGCAACTCTTGCAGTTGTTCCTTTAACTCCTTCAACTCCATTGGTGCCATACAATATGGTGGAATGGGCTGAGTGCCTGGCAACAAGTCAATACCAAAATAGATGTCCCTATCGAGTGGCATGCCCGGTAGGTCTGCTGGAAACACATCAAGGAAATCTCTTACTACCGGAACTGACTCAACAGTAGGAGTATCGGCAGTCACATTCCTTACCAAGGCTAAATATGCCTCACACCCCTTCTCAACCATCCCATGTGCCTTAAGGAAGGACATGACCTTGCTAGGAATATAATCCAATGTACCCCTCCACTCCAATCGCGGCAAACCTGGCATAGCTAGTGTCACAGTCTTGGCATGATAATCTAGAATAGGGTGATAGGGCGACAACTAGTCCATGCCCAAGATTAAATCAAAGTATACCATATTGAGTAACTATAGGTCAAGTCTAGTCTCAAAATCACCAATAACAACTAACACGACTGATACGCACGATCCACAATAATAGAATCTCCCACAAGCGTGGACACATATACAGGAGAACTCAAAGAATCACGAGATATATCCAAATACGGAGCAAAGTAAGATGACACATATGAATAAGTGGATCCCGGATCAAATAAAACTGAGGCATCTTTATGACAAACTGAAACCATACCTGTGATAACAGCATCTGATTCAACCGCCTTTATCCTGCTTGAAAAAACATAGAATCTAGCCTAGCCTCTCCCTCTAGGGCTACCTCTAACTGCCTGACCTCCACTACTAGATGGCTGTGCGGGTGGAGCGACAACTGGAGCAGCAACTATGGCCTGAAAAGTATGTGGACCAGGTGGAATTCGGGGAGCCTGAGTAGTCTGTGAAGGTGCACCCATCCTAAGTCTGGGGCAGTCCCTCACCATATGTCTGGTGTCGCCAGACTCAAAAAAAGCTCTTGGTGGGCGTGGTTGCTGAAGCTAACTCGGTCCTGGTCGGCTAGACTGACCGTTGAAGGCACCCCGTGCAGGAGGTGCATTGATAGTGGCTGAGCAAAATGGGCAACCTAAGACCTCGGAATAGCTGGAGCACCACTAGAAGCTAGAAGTGCTGAATGAACTAGATGAATCATATAGCCCTGCCATGACGGGCTGCAGCTGGGGTGCGGCCACCACTATATATTCCAGAATCTCGAGGCCTTTTGGCCTCCCTGTCCTCTCTCTCACGGCCCCGCATACCCTCCAACCTCCGCGTAATCTCTACCACCAACTGATACGGAGTAACCGTCTCTAACTCTCGAGTCATACTGAATCTAATACGATAGTTGAGCCCCTCTACGGACTATCTTTTTGACTATAGAAACCAAGGCAGGTGCATATTGGGACAACACATTGAATCTGATAGCATACTCTGACACTGACATGCCACCCTAGTGCAGCTGCTCAAACTCTATGTGTCACGCATCCTGAAGCATCTGGGAACAGACTCTCTCAAGAACATCTTTGAAAACTGAGCCCCAGTGAGCGAAGCTGCATCGCCCTGCGCTACCCTCCTCGTATGCCTACCACTACTGATACGCTGCTCCTGACAGCTGAAATGTAGTAAAAGAAACTCCACTCGTCTCCACACTACCCATGGCGCGGAGAATACGATGGAATTTCTCTAGAAAACCCTGTGCATCCTCAGTAGCTAGGACATTGTTTGTTGGAGGATGATACTTCTTGAACCTCTCAAGTCTCAGCTGCTCCTCCTCGGATGCCACTGCTCTAGTCTCGGGCTGAACTAGAACAACAAGCTACACTGGCATAACTCTCGAGACCTGATCAACTTACCCGGCCTGAGATGTATCTGGTGCGAGGGGAATCAATCCCGCCTGAGCTAGAGCACCGAACAAGCTCATAAACTGTTACAGGGTCTCCTGAAGTGAAGGGGTGACAACAGGCGCCTCGGGTGCCCGTGCCCAAATCAAAGCTACTGGTGGTTCCTCAATCGCTGCTCGGGCAGGTGCTCTAGTTGCACCATGTGCCCCTCCTCAGCTTCTACCCCGACCCCGGCCTCTCGCGACTCTAAGCAGAAGGCGCGGGTGTTTGATCGTCGGATCCAGTAGTGCGTGTCCTCACCATCTGTGAGAGAATAGAAAGACAAAGGTTTGAATTTTGAAGTCAACGAATTCGCACAATAAGGAATCAAAGAAGTGGAATTTCCTAACAGTTCTGTAGCCTCTCGAAGATAAGTACAGACGTCTCCGCACTGATCCGCAAGACTCTACTAAACTTGCTTATGACTCGTAACACATATGAACCTAGAGCTCTAATACCAACTTGTCATGAGCCCAATTTCCCACCTTAGGATGTCGTGATGGCACCTAGTCTCTAAGACTAGGTAAGCCTAACATGCATTGAGAAACAACAGAAATAATAATAAAACGTCAAATTGAACCATTTAAACTATCATAGTAGAACTAAACAGTACAACTGTCAACATCGCCCCAAAACCTGGTGGAACAGAGCCATAAGCTCTACAAGAATGTACTAAAAAGTCTCAAAATACATCACTATTTTGGAACAAGAATTAAATAGTAGAATATCTAAAAGCAGAGGGTGACTTTGAGGCCGCGATCGTTGAGCAGGTATACCTTGAAGTCTCCAATGCAGCTAAACTGACGTCTAGCACGGGCAGACGTACCTGGATCTGCACAAAAATGTGTAGAAGCGCAGCATGAGTATACCACAACGGTACCCAGTAAATATCAAGCCTAACCTCGGTAGAGTAGTGACGAGGCCAGGTCAGGAAACCTACTAGGAGAAAAGAAACAAAATAGAGTATAGCATAATCTGAATATGGGAAACGAAGAATAAATGACAAGTTAACAGTTCAATAATGTAGACTAACAACAAAAATTTAAGCAGCAAAAGCAACTAGGACTAAATAGGTTATGAAATAACAGGAAGACAAATACGGATAATTACAAGTAAAACAGTGAAGAAACAACAAGAACTGTTCAACCAACAAGCCTCTTTAGCATGGAAAGTACAACAAGAATCACAACCGAGGTACCGCCTCATATTCATATTTCACAATTTTAATCACAATCTTTCCTTATATCACCGCATGAGCCTTACATTTGGTTTTGAAAATTATATTTTCCGAAATAACTACACGTATTTTAGCCCACCTTATCTCACAGCATGGCTTCAAGTAATTCCCCTACATGCAACACGCGAACCAAGCCTACCTTATCTCATCGCATGTGTATCAACCCCTAGCCTTATACCACCGCATGTGTATCAATATCACGACACAATCACAACGCGCACCACAAGTGCCCATATGTCACAATTTGCCAAAAAGTCAACAGTACCAATATTTTCATAATAAATAGCCCATGTCTCAATCACAATATTTATAATAATCTCAATAACAACAAGATGAATGAGGAATGCTCAACAAGGAAAGATTCTAAAAAATTAACAACTTCACCTCAAAATGATAACAACTTTTATAACTTCAATACCAATAACTCAACAAGAAGATATTTCACAATTAACAACT
Source organism: Nicotiana obtusifolia (assembly GCA_002018475.1). Classification (NCBI taxonomy): domain Eukaryota; kingdom Viridiplantae; phylum Streptophyta; class Magnoliopsida; order Solanales; family Solanaceae; genus Nicotiana; species Nicotiana obtusifolia. The sequence goes on from MCJB01052917.1 coordinate 16,787, forward strand.
TCAAGTAAGAGTAATTCAACAGTAAAGAGGTAATAAGACAATAAGGAAAGTAACAACTTCAACTAAGACATATGAGAGCAATTATACCAAGTAAGAGGCATAACAAGTGCTAACAACGTCTAACAAAGCATGTGAGAGTAGATTAGCACATGTAAGAGTAGACTAACAATGAAAGATGCAACATGTTATGACAATTCAATTAAAGGCATGCAAAGAGTCTAAATAACCTAAACCGGTCAAATACCACATATAGCCCCTGTACACACTCGTCACCTCATGTATACGTCTTCCACATAACACACATAGCACGATCAACCCAAATCCTAGGGGGTAGGTTCCCCCACACAAAGTTAGGCAAGATATTTACCTCAAATAGGCCAAATCAACCCTCAAATATAGCTTTTGCCTTAAAATTCGCCTCCATGCGGGTTAAATCTAACCAAAAATGACTTAATAACATCAAACGATACAAAGGAATACAATTACAATAGCTAATGCTATGATCTTTACACTTTTTCCAAAAAGTCAACAAAAGTAAACCCCGGGTCCCGCCCAGTCAAAACTCGGGTCCAAGGGTATATTCCGACTTCCCATAACACCACGAGTCCATATATGTGTTTTCTTTTTCAAATCTGAGTCCAAATCGACTCTCAAAATTCAATTCTTCATTTTTCAAAAACTTGACAAAATTTCCCAATTTTTCCTCTTTGATTCTCATAAATTTTGATGTCAAATCTAAGATATAGCCATGAAATATAGTTAGAAATTGATTAGAATCACTTATCCAATATTTGTAGATGAAAATCCCCTCTCCAAATCACCTCCTACCGAGTCTAGGGTTCTAAAATATTAAAACGAGACTAAAATCCTGACTTTCTAACCTTTGTTTCAATTGCAGCTGTCGCAATTGTGACGCTTGGTTCCCAATTGCGAACCCACGCAATTGCGAAGAATGCCTCGCAAATGTGGCATTGACAACCTATGTGGGAAGTTGCAAATGCGACATGGGCTTTGAAATTATGAGGCCTTCTTCCCTCGCAAAAGCGACAAAAATGTCGCAAATGCGAAACTACCCCAGCCCAAGTCAACTTCGTACTTGCGATCCATGTATTACAATTGTGATACATGTGGTCCACCTGCTAAGGTTGGAATTACTATGCTGGTGTTCGCAATTGCGACACCAGAAGTTCAGATTCAGTCCAGAACCATTCCACGACACGTCCGAAACTCAACTGAGTCCTTGGGGCTCCAAACCAAACATCCACATGAGTCTAAAAATATCATACAAATTCGCTCGCACAAGTAAAACACAAAAATAATATCTAGAACTACAAATCGGACATCAAAACGCATGAATTTCAAAGAGAAGTTCAAGAACTTCTAAAATTACAACCAAGCGTTTGAATCCTACCAAATCAACTCCGAATGACACCAAATTTTGCAGATAAGTTCTAAATAGCATGACGGACCTATTCCAAGTCCCAAACCAAATTTCGAATCCGATAGCCAAAAGACAACCTACGGTCAAATTTCTAAACCTTAATTGCATTTCGGCAAAATAACATAAATCAGCCTACGGACCTCCGAATTCGATTCTGGGCATATGCCCAAGTCCAAAATTACGATATAAAGCTATAGGAACCATCAAAACACTGCTTTGGGGGTTGTTTTCATAAAAATCAAAGTTTGGTTAACATTTCTAACGTAGGTTTCTAAGCCAACAACCAAAGCATCCAAATCAACCCGAAATCTTCCTGGAACGGAAGTAACCAACTCCGCAAGTCATAAAACTACAAATGAATATATGGGAAGCATCAAAAGGGAAAACCGGGCACAAATACACAAAATGAATAGTCGAGTCGTTACAGGAAGCATTTTGATAGGGTGTTACCAGACATTGCAAGTGAAGCAAGAAATATTAGGTTGGGATTACATGCTGATGGATTCACTCCATTTGCAGTCTCTGCCACACCATATTCATGTTGGCCAGTGTTTGTTACCCCGTATAATCTTCTTCCTGAGTTTTGTATGACAAGTCAATATTTAGTCTTAACTTGTATTATTTAAGCTCCATGCAATCTAAAAAGTTTGATTGATGTATGCATGCAGCCTTTGGTTGAGGAGTTAAAGTTATTGCGGTATCAAGGTATGGAAACCTATGATATATTAACTAAACAGAACTTTAGATAACATGCTGCTTTAATATGGAGTATAAATGATTTTCTGTTAATGGAATTCTATCCGGGTGGTTGACTGTTAGAAAGTTAGCTTGTCTGACTTGTATTGAAGACACAAAATCATTCACTTTGAAACATGGAGGTAAAAATATATTGTTTGACTGCCACTGCCATTTTTTGCCAATGGATTCATGAATTTAAGAGAAATACTAGTGCATTATGAAGAATTAAATTGATTATGAAGAGCCACCGTCAATCTTGTCACCAGAAGAAGTTTGGCATAGAGTTAGGGATCTACCTAAGGTAATAGAGTCTCCATTACCTAATAAGATGCCTGGTTATGGTGTTACCCATAACTGGACTAAACAGAGCATATTTTGGGAGTTACATTATTGAAATTATAATCTTCTTTGGCATAATCTTAACATCATACCTATTGAGAAGAACTTTTTTGATAACTTGTTTAATACTGTGATGGATGTCAATAACAAGATGAAAGATAACTTGAAGGCCAGGATGGACTTAAAAAAATATTGTAGGTGAAGTGAGTTGTACCTTACATACTTGAACAACAAGATTCAGAAGCCCAAGGCTAGTTACACATTCACTTTGGATGAGAGAAGAAATATTTGTCATTGGGTTAAGAATTTGATTATGCCTGATAGATATGCGTCAAACTTATCTAGATATATTGACATGAAAAAGAGAAGTTGATGTCAATGAAAATCCATGATTGTCACATTTTAATGGAATCATTGATGCCTATTGCATTTAATGCGTTGCCTTATAGAATATGGAAGCCTATCACAAGATAAGATTATTTTTAAGGAGTTGTATTCGAGCACATTAAGGGTAAAGAACCTAACTTATATGGAGAGTAATATTCGCTTACTTTAAACAAGTTGGCGAAAAAAAATTCTCTTGGTTTTTTTGATGTAATGGAGCATCTTCCAATTCACCTTGCGCAAGAGGCACGACTTGGAGGGCTAGTTCTGCGTAAATGGATGTATACCTTTGAGAGGTAACGATTTTTAATCATTTTCCTTATTTGTTTTAATTAAATATTGTTTCATCTAAGAAATCATAATATGCAGGATTATTTACAAATGTAAGCGGACCCTATAAAAGAGATCGAGAATTGAGGGATCGATATGTGAGGCATATCTGGCTAAAGAAATTTTATAATTTTGTTTATATTATTTTGAACATGATGTGCAATGTTTGAGAAATTGACTCAATCGACATGACAATGAAGGAAATAACGATCCTTCGGCACCGCCCCTTATCATATTAAATCAACCAGGTAAAGGAGGTAAAAAATGTAGTCCAAAGCGAATTTTGACTAAGAAGGAGCTAGAGTCAGCTACAACACATATATTATTGAATTTCTTCGAGGCCCAAACTTATTATAGGTAAGTATGTATTAATATTACCGAGTTGCATACAAGATCTTTCATTGGTTTAACTAATGAATGTTATAATTTTGTCGGACAGTTACTTTGTGGGTACATATGGTAGGATGCTGTTTATCCTAGGTTTTCAAAGTGGTTTAGAGAATTTATAAGTGTTACTTAATATTTAACGTGATTTTTGTTATTTGCAAATTAATTACATGTATTTTAAAATTCTAAATTTCTCTAATTCTTTCATAATCCAGTTAATGGCGTAAATGACCAATTTCTGCATGATATAGCTTGGGGACCTAATCCTAGAGTCAGAAAGATGTCTAGGTATTGTGTCAATGGGTACATGGTTCATACAGATGAATGGTTTAATGGCAAGAAAATCAATAATAGTGGGGTGTGGGTGAAAGGTGAGGGTGATGTTGAATATTATGGTGTGGTTCAAGAAATTTTAGAACTCAGTGTTGGTTGGCCAAAGAAAAAGTTGGTACTCTTTCGATGCAGGTGTTATGATCCAACACCAAATAGAGGTACGAAGGTGCACCCTCACTGCAAAATAGTTGAAATTCAGCACACGAGAGATTATCCATTCTATGCCCCATTTATCATTGCACAAAATGTGAAACAAGTGTATTACGCTTCTTATCCTTGGTGCAAGAATAAGTCCACACGGAGGGTGGTTATTAAAAAACAACCCATGGGTAGAGTGGAAGTCGAGGATGTTTTGGATGTAGCATACCAGAATGACATTTGAAGTGTTGAAGCATTGGTGGATGATGAATTAACAGGTGAATTGCAGCATAGCGAACTCATTAGATCAAATTTATATGATGCTGGGGAAGGAGCATCTAGGGAAAAGAGGAGAAAGACCTGACCAATGAATATGAAACAAGCGAGGAAGAATTACCTTATGAAAATGGAACAAGCGATAATGAAGAAGTTAATAATGAATATGAATCAAGTGAAGAGGATTTGACTTGTTGGGTTTTTATTATCTCTTTAGGTTTTATCTTTTTCCTTAATTATCTAATATGTTTTTTTTAAGCAACTACCCTAGGCACATTGCCTAGAGGATATATATATATATATATATATATATATATATATATATATATATATATATATATATATATATATATATATATATA
>MCJB01052918.1:0-21513 GCA_002018475.1 Nicotiana obtusifolia
GATGGCTTCTGTATAAGCCATAGATGGCTTATAGCTGTTGGAGCCAAAAACGGCTAGTTTTTGTGTATATATATATATATAAATATACATTATATACAATACTTATATAAAACAATATATTTATATAATACATATACATAGTTTATATGTATATATATACAATATATACAACATATAGTAAAAGAAATTTTCGTTCATTTAAAAAAAAAAAAACCGTTAGGCCCGTTGGGCCCACGGGCCCGGCCCGCACGAGCCCGCCAGGCCCGGGACCACAAGGCCCAGGCCCGCCAGGCCCGTTAGGCCCAAGCCCGCGGTGGGCCACAACCTTACTCGTATAATCAATGTCAATTTGAATGACAACAAATAAAATTTCTTGACATTCTCTTGAGGTTAGGCCATGCTTCGCACGGGCACTTCCTTACTAGTATACTTACTTTTTATTTCTATTATATAGAATTGAAAAATTGATCGATCAAGGGCATATATGTCATTTTAACAAACTCTTGCATTGTTTGCATTTTCTAAATATTGCATTTCTTAACCGGTAATGTTTGATACAAGTGGACCCCAGTATCCCACATTCCCCTAGCCACAACTCTCCTTTTTGCATAAAGTACTGTGAACCTTTTTTCTTAAATGCATTGTATGTCACTGCAATTAGACTATTTTACAGGAAGTACTGTGACCTTTTTCCTCATTTGATAAAATTATTAATTTTGTTTAATCAAATGGAAGTTTTCATAGAGATAGGAAAATTAATTTTTAAATAATAAGGCAACAAAAAGAAGTATTGATAGATATTTACATGATTTTCATATTTACCCATACTATTTACAGCAGTTTAAAAATAAAAATTAAATAGTTTTATTTATCCACACTATTTGAAAGCGATTTCAAACTAAAAAATTTTATATTCAAAGGTAATTTTAAAAAGTATAGTTTGTTAAACCTCAACAGTTAATTTAAGTAATGAGATTTGTACTGGGAGGCTATCTCTTATATACTTAATTGATGGGTTTGAACTCCATACTTCCATAATAAGTTTTCAACTATCAATAATTTTCTTAAATATTACCTGTTATAATTTTTATATTATTTTATTATGTAAATTAACATATGAATATTCTATAAAAATAAAAATATTTCTCTCATCTCCTTAAAGTAAGGAAAAAATTAAAATTCGTATAATATATATAGACCTATAAAATGTTTATTATTTTATCACCAATTAACATCATTTTGAATGAGTTATAATGAAATATAATTTGAACTACTATATTGGATTCCTACAATTTATATCATGTAAAAATATGTAATAATAAAAAATAATAATTTATATCATGTTAATACTTGTTTTAGTGCCTATTTTTCTCTTAGTTTTAGTAGTTAAGTGCTTCATTAGGAATACAAATCCTAAAGTTCTTTGCTTATTGTACTAAAAAAAATTCTTAATTTTGATGTATACAAGATATGAAGTAAAATCATAGTTTCTTTCCATCTTTTATCATATTATAAGAATGATATTTCTTTCATCAAGTAGCTAATTGTTCCCACTGCTGAAACACTTGCAAGACCAATTTGGATGTATTACAGATTAATTTACAAAAGATAGATTGGTATGCTTTTTATTCTTGAAAATTATTAATATAGATGACACTTTTTAATATATTATCTTATAAAATATTTAAATACAATAGGACAATAATACCATTGATATCAATTTTTCAATTTGATGTTTGTGTTTGACACTAACTGGAAGTTAAAATGAGTATTATAGCACGTAATCTTTTTATGTTAATTGAAGCAACTTAAACAAGTTATAATTTGTAGCTTAATTTTATGTAAATTATTAAAATAATTATTGTGATCCCCAATATCATTCACGATCCATAATTAAATGGATATAATAACAATAATTTATTTATCAAAAACATTAAGTTAGCACCAACAAATAACAATTTTAAAATTATAATGTTGGGCTCGTACACGGGCCTTTCCTCATCTTAGTAAGGGGGAATAAGCAGGCACCAGGTCAACATGCCTGCTTAGGATTTAAAGGACAATCTGGTCATTTCAGGATAAATGAGGTAATATGATTGGCTAAAAATAAATTACAGCATAGCTGTTGTATAAGCTTTTAACTCCCTTTGACTAAATTGTCCCAAGTGATGTACTTCTACTTTGAAAAATTGTGGGCCCATTGAATACAACTGCTTCTTATGCAGCCTTTACTCTTAAACATTGGCATTGCAGCTTGTGGAAACGTGGCTAATACGAGAGATTTCATGTATAAAATACTCTTATATATTTATTTGATAGAGAATATATTAACTAATAAAATTTTATAAATTTCATATTTCATTAGTTAATCTTATTTCTGTTACAATTTTTATTTAAGTAAAACAAAATTAAACAATTTACATTACTAATATCTAATGGATTATTTAAACTGAATCAAATCCTAATTATGTTTTTATAATAACATAGTAAAACTTCTATTTTAGACAAACTTCTATTTTCCTTTTTATTTGAGCAAAGAATTATGTTTATACTATAGCGTAACTTTTTAATAACAATTTCGATTGTTCCGATATATTTTGGTAGCTAATTAAATTGTGTATATAAAACATTTATTATAATAAAATAAAAAATTAGTTCCCAAGAAAATTTAACAATTATAATAAAGTATTATTATTGAGAATATTTGTTACAAAAAAGATCAGACCGTATTACAATACTTCAATAACGAATGTATATAAATATTCATTAAACAAAAAGTTTGTTAATATGACATAAACTATTTTCTTGTAAAATGTACTTTTCTATTGAAATGTTATAATGATAGAGCTCGCACGAAAAGTGAGAATGGTCTCCACTAATGATTCTGAGTATCAAAGAGAATATAGTTTTTCAAATTTTATGAGAGATTCGCTATAAGATTTTTCATTAAATAGTTTTCATATCATAGACATGAATATAGGAGTGTTGTTAATGAGTAAAATTTTGAATATAAAAAATTTAATTCGCTAGAAGTTTGTGATTAATTTTGAATAGGTTATTAAACATTATATTTAGTGAAGGATAATTTGGTTAAATTAATCACAAACTTTTAACTTCAGTTGGATATATGAGAAAGTATTTACTTCAATAAAACTTCAATTAAATCTAAGATTTCCTTAAATCAAGATGATAACAAATAGCATCGATTTTACTAAGAGATCTAAAAAATAACAAGGTTAACAAAGAATATGGCAAAATAATATAAACCTATTTTATTTCAAGAATAGGAGGATCCATGGAAGTTTAATTGTGAAAAATAAGAAAACATATTCTTAGCGTAACAAAAGGAAAAACTAATGTAAAAATACTGTAAATTCAACAACCTTGCCTAAAAAAAATGCAAAAATCAAATAGCAACTTTATGTAGAGAAAAAAATATGTCACGACCTAGTGTCACTGAGTACACGAGCATATATATAAATATATAGTCTGATACACTGTCTAAAAAAATAGAACTTAATAAGTAAAACTGAGAAATAGGGGAGGAGAATCAAGGTCTGTGGACGCCAAGGCAGCTACCTCGATAATCTCCTAACGGTTGAAAACTTTGAGATCAACAACCACCGTGCCCGAGAACACCTGGATCTGCACACGAAGTGCAGGGTGTAGCGTAAGTACAACCAACTCAATAAGTAATAAGTCTAACCTTTGGACTGAAGCAGTGACGAGTCCAAACAATACGGTCCAAATACATAGTTAAACAGTACGAAAATTTATAGAACATATGATAGTAATATACCAGAGAAACTCATAATTTGCAGGTACCAGTATAGAAAAATGTAGACATGCTTCCAGATTTAACAATTAAACTCGGAACAAATAAAATATGTCAAGTCTGAATAATATGAGGAATATGACACCTCTGGATCTACATGCCAATATGCGTATCGTATGTGATGCAACACAATGAAAGCCTCGCATACTCACACACTCGGAGTACTCAACCTGAGTGCTTCAATTCTTACTCGTCACACTCAATCACTCAGCATTGTACAGGGCAGATTCAGCCCGAATCAAATATCGTGAATCAATAGCAACTGCACTCACTGTGAGTGTGCATATTCCGGAGGGGCAGATCCAGCCCAAGTGCTATAATAAGCCAATCATGGCATGAATCAATAAAGCCTGCTGCGGCGTGCAACCCGACCTCATAAATATCACTCACAAACAGGCCCTCGGCCTCACTCAATCATCAATCTCTCTAGTCTCTCGGGCTCACAATAGTCATGCCAAGCAGCACAAATCAATGATACGTGATGTGACAATGTATGATAACAGAGACTGAGATATGATACGCAATGATGAATGCGACTGAGTATATAACTGCAATTAAGCAAATAACTCAACATCATAAAATGACCACTCTGGGTCCCAATAGCACCAGTAGATAGCCTAAACATGATTTTTAACATAAATTACAGCTCAAGTGCTCTAACACATATGATACAATAATAATATTCAGATAAGGTAGCTACACAGTTCCACGAAATTGACTCAATCACAATTACTACGATACACGCCCGTCATCTAGCATGCGTATCACCTCAACACAAATCATATAGCACGTAATTTCAGGGGGTTTATACCCTCATAACCAAGTTTAGAAGTGTTAGTTACCTCAAACCGTGCAAATCTCTATTCCAACAAGCCCTTGCCTCGCGAATCGGCCTCTGAATGCCTCGAATCTAGCAAACAATTCAATACAATCAACTCAAGCTATAGGAATCAATCCCATATGAAAATGCTAAGTTCTTAATCAAAAGTCAAAAAGTCAACTCCTGGGCTCACGTTTCAGAATCTGATAAAAGTTATAAAATTCGATCATCCATTCAACCACGAGTCCAACCACGCCAAAATTACTCAAATCTGATACTAAAATCCCGCTCAAATCCCCAAAATTCGGCCTAAGAAGTTTCCTCCATTTTCCCCAAAATTTTCAACTCAAATCACTAATTAAATGATGAAATCAAAGATATATTCATGTAATTTGACCAAAATCAAGTAAGAATCACTTACCCCAATCAATCCCTTGAAAATCTCTCTAAGAATCGCCTCAAACCGAGCTTTCAAAATCAAAATTGTGAAATAAACTCAAACCCTCATTTTTGAGATTTAATATTCTACCCAAAAGTCCTTAATCGCGATTACGGAACATGCCTCACGATCGCGAAGCACAAAGCCCGATAATTTACCCTACGCGAACGCGAGAATCTCCACGCGAACACGAAACACTGCCTCCTCAGACCTACGCCATCGCGACCCTCTTCACGCGATCGCGAAGAACAAAGCGCGTGAATTCAACTCCGTTTCATTTCCTCTTCGCGAACGCGGCCTAGCCCACGTGTTCGCTATTCACTGCTTCACTAACCTACATGATCGCAACCCTCAACTCGCGAACGTGTATAGTAAAAATCCCAACTGTCCAAACAAGCCTTCGCGATCGCGGACCTGTCCATGGGATCACATAGAAGGAAAGCAGACCTGAACACCAGCATCTTCTGCAGACTTCGGCCATTTCTCCGTGTTGCATCTTCATAGGGAAGCCAAGCGAAGATCCAAATACACATCTAATGGACTTCAAGGAGATTATGAACATCTTTCAATATAATGGTGTGTCACAATATGTAGTGTAATTAAGGGCATTTCCCTTCACACTTAAAGATGATGCAAAACAGTGGCTTCAAAGCTTGGCCACGGGATCGATTAGAACATGGGAGGAGATGACCAAAAAATATCTTGATAAATATTCTCCTTAGCTAAAACAGGCAAGTTTAGAAGAGAAACCTATAACTTCTGCCAGAAAGATAATGAAACTGTTTTTGAAGAATGGGAGAGGTTTATGGAGATTGTTCAAAGGTGTCAACATAGCGGAATTGAACTCTAGATGTAACTCCAGGACTTTTGGGATGGATTGACACCGGCCTTGCGTAGAACATTAAGCAATGCAGCTGGAGGCCCATTCATGAAGAAGACTCCGGAGAAGATAGCTATAATTCTTGATGAGTTATCTGAAGATGCTAATCAGTGGCCCTCTAAGAGTGCTGAAAGAAGAAGATCGACTAGTGTTCACCAAGTTGATGTTAATACATTTGTGTAGTTACAGCTTGATGCTATGGCCAAAGAAATACAGAAGCTGGCCTTATCCTCGATACAAAGTGAGCCTCACGCAGCCTGTGATATATGTGGAAGAGGACACCCTACTCATGAGTGTCAAGCCAAATTCCACTTCGATAACTATTCGAAATCCACCCGAGGCCCCCAGGACCCCAACCAAACATACCAACAAGTCCTAAAATCATACGAATTCGCTCGAAGCGTCAAATCACCTCAAACAACGCTAAAGCCATGAATCGCGCATCGATTCAAACCTAATGAACTTATGAACTTCTAACTTCTACATTTGATGTCGAAACCTATCAAATCAAGTCCGATTGACTTCAAATTTTGCACACAAGTCAAAAACGATACAACAGACCTATTTCAACTACCAGAACCAAAATTCGAGCCCGATAACCACAAAGTCAACTCTCGGTCAAACCTCTCAATTTCCAAAACTTCTAATTTTCCAACTTTCACCATTTCAAGCTAAATCAACAATGGACCTCCAAATCACTATCCGAACATACTTCTAAGGGCAAAATCACCCTACAGAGCTATCAGAACCATCAAAACTCCATTCTGAAGCCATTTACACATAAGTCAACATCCGGTCAACCTTTTCAACTTAAGCTTCTAACCTTGAGGCTAAGTGTCTCAACCCATTCCGAAACACCCCCGGAACCAAACCAACTACCCTGGCAAGTCACATAACGATATTTGAGCATAAAATAAACAGTAAATGGGAAAAACAGGCTACAACATTCAATAGGGTGATTAAAACTTTACATAACGATATTAGAGTAAATTTATCACATTCAACAATTTAAATTTTCAACTATTAAGATTGGATAAGTTACCGACAACACATAATAGGGTGATTAAAACTTTAAATGATAACTATTAAATTGATAATATAATAATTTACTGATTACCGTTGGTCAAATAACATCCATCTTTTTGAGAGATCTTAACTAAATATTAAGGTTGACAGATAGTAAGATGAAATTTAATATTAACATATCATCGGTTGGTTGACAAAAAAATTCATCGGCCCGGGCTTGGGTCCACAGTATACAATCCAACGATTGGGCTCCGGCGCTGCACAGGTCATCAATTTTACCTCATATAGCAAAGGTATACATTTTATTTATAATAAATCAAAGTTATTTTAAAATATTATTTTTTATAACTACATTTTATATTTTATAGTAAAATATTTATGGTATACTATCACTGAGACATGAAATACGTTATTTATGTTTTTCCTCATTCTTTCTTTCAATTAACACAAGATTCTCTCACAGATTTTTTTTCTTCTTTCTTTCTCTCTCTCCATTCTCTCTCCTTCTTTCGATTAACACACGATTCTCTCTCAAAATCCCAACAAAAATTTTCTTCTTTCTCTCTCTCTTCCTCCTCTCTCTTCGAGCAAAATACTTGCTTAGTTTATATGCCGGATCTTGCAATAGATTTGTACTGCTTAGTTTCTATGCCAGATATTTGCAATGGATTTGTACTGCAATATTAAAAAAGAAAGAGAACTGCGGCTTTCTTCTACGCCGGATATTGCAATGGATTCCTCTACACGGATACTGCAATATTTTTTACGCGGAGAAGATTTGAGGGCGGGGGGTTTTTGTTCGTCTCCATTTTTAGTTTTAATACAATGTATACAATATTTTGCTTGGCCGGAAAATGCCATCTCTGGCAAACTTTCTTCCCTTCTTTGCTATTTAATCGCATACAATGATATAAACACATCGTATTCTATACAAATTCACTCAAATATATTATATTTTTGTATAAATACATTATATATGCCTGTATTTATGTATTTCAAAGGTTTTTATTTTTTTAATACAGCTGAATACACTTGTATTCATGCATGAATACAAGATATAAATATTGAAATACACTGAATACAAACATTAATATAGAACAGATATAAACAGTAAAAATATTTAATTATAATACAGTAAAATACACTGAATACAATCAATGAAATATACTGAATACAACAGTAATAACATATATTAGGAATAACTAAAATACTGTTAATACAAATTCATTTGAATACACTGAATATAAAATATCGAATATAATAAATACAAACATTGAATCTAATGAATGATAATTGTGGAGAACGTCTGGCGACTGCGACGATTAGAGAGAGAACGACTAATTCGATACAGACGAAGCTCGAACGCCATCAATGCGTCACCGACCGGCGAAACTCCGGCTGGCCAGCCACCACAGGCCACTCCAATTGTCGGATTTCGTCCCGCAACTAGAAGAAGATCGCTTCGGGGTCACTGTGGTGTGGCTGAATGTAGAGTAGTCCGCCCTTACAGCCTAGCACCAAACACTATTTCATCCACACCCAAACCCCTAGATTATTCTCAAATTCTTAAACCAGCAATTCTAAACAACAATGAAGTTTCAAACCCTAACAGAAGAATTGAACCGATTCCGATCAAGAAGGCAACATACATGCATGGAAAACCGATTATCAAATACACTGAAGCTGAAGTATCCCGTATGAACATCATAGAAGGTCTACAATTTGCGGTACTGGGTAAGTTCTCATACGGGTGGCCGGACTTGCAAGAACTCAGAAAAATCATACCAATCCAGTGTGGAATCAGAGGTGAGTGTAACATTGGCTTTTTCAGAGATAAAGACGTGCTCATCAGACTAACTTTGTGGGAGGATTTCATAAAAATCACTTCAAAAAGCACATATTACCTCAAAGCGAAAGATGGTTTCGAGTATCAGATGAGGCAGTTCATTTATGATACTAAATTCAAGTTTGGAGAAGAGACGTCAATGGAAATGGCATGGATTTCCTTCCCACACCTGCTCCCCACCTATTATGTAAAGGAGTGTCTATTTTCACTTGCCTCTGCTGTTGGCAAACCACTGCACTTAGATGCAGCAACAATAAACAAGACAAGGCCAAGCTGTGCAAGAGTAAAGGTCTTAGTTGATTTGCTAGCAGAATTGCCCCAAAAGGTTAGGTTAGACATAGAGAATGAAGCAACAGAGGAAATCAGAACCAAATGGATCAAAATACAGTATGACTACCTCCCAAAATACTGTAAGCAATGTAAGATCCAAGGGCATGAAATGATTGAGTGTTGGAAACTACATCCGGAAATTCTTGACACAGACACTGCTGAAGAACAAAGGCCAACAGAGCAAAGAAAATCAAAGGGCAAGGATTTAGCAGTAAAGGAACATCCAATGCTGATTTTGTCAAGTGGCAAGGTAGTAGGCAACAATGGCCCTCAATGGAAAGAAGTCAAGGACAATAGAATGCATAAACAAGGAAAACAAAAAGAATCAGTTGAAAAGAATTCTCATCAGGTACTTGTCGCAAACAAATTCAATGCATTAGATCAGGACAAGATCAATGCTCCAAACAAGCACACTGCTGAAATATATGAAGCTGAAGCCACAGAACCTAACACAGACATAATAGTAGGAAGCAATGAACAAATGGTCAGGGCAAGAAATTTCAATCTGAATCACTTGAACACTGAAAACATCAGCAAACAAGGCAGTCAGTCAAGCACAATGAGCCCAGACACTGTGGTAAACAAACATACACAGGATATATCAAAGAATGCAGGCAGTCTCATAAGAAATGAAGGCTCCTGCAGCAAAAAATGTCAAGGAAATCCAACAGAATTGGTGGATAAGCAAACAGGAAACCAATTTGATGGAACCAGTCACTCTGCATCTAAAACACCTCATTCACTTGGTATCCACCCCTGCAATCAACTGAGCAGCAACACAGAAATGAAGACCCTAACAAGCAGCAAAATGAACGCTGGAAGCACCAGCACTAATGAAGTTTCTGAATCTGAGGATACATTACCTAGCAAAGTAATAACAGTAGGGAGTAATGTCAATGCTGCAGACACTCATAATGCTGAAGCACAAGAAACTGCAGGCATAGTGCCTAACACAGACATACCATCAGGCAGCAATGAACATATGATCATGGAAAGGAATCCCAAACTGAACTACCTGAACAATGGGAGCATCAACAATCAAGGCAGCCAGCCAAACACAATGATCTCAGACACTAGCATCGGCAGAACAAAGACAGTTGACACAGGAAAAACAACATCAACACCAGCAGACTCAGTCAAGCACTTAAGGACTGAGAATCAAGGAACAGAAAGCTCAACTTTGAATCATAGCACAAACAAACTCAACAGTGCAGGGACAAATAGAAACAGAGTGATTTCAGACTCAAACAATCTCTTGAGGGCTAAAGCAATCAACAGCAAAGACAGTCGAGTGAAGTCACCAATAATTGGCAAGTCTAGAAATCTGGTAAACTGCATTGACATATCAGCAACACACTGCAGTAACTTAGCAACAGATGGAAACATAGCTTTGACAGCAGCAGGGAAACAAAGAATCACAAAACTGAATCCTAAAACAGGCAAGCAAGCCAATGCAGGAACAACAAGCAATAAAGTCCAGCCAGAGAATCTGACAGAAGAAATGGTAAACCAACTAGAAGACCTACCATTCACACAGGAAGCTCATTTTCACAACTTCAGCCATCAGATAGAAGCACCGGAAGAAATTGATATCCAAGTTGGCAATCAACCAGCAAAGATGAAGGTCAGTAGACATCAGGAAAGCACTCCACAAACAATGACCAGCAAGAAAGTAGCAGAGGAAGCAAAAACAAACATGAGCAGTGAGACAGAAGGAACAAAGGAATCGACCACACAATGGGTTATGAAGAGTTTTTACAATGAACATGAGCTTACAAACAATCCATATCAAGTTGGCACAAAGAAAACAAATGATCATAACAGAACAATATCTGCAGAGCAAATAGAAGCAAATGCAGTCAGACAAGCAGAGCAGATTCCAGGGAAATTATGGGCAGATCAATCAGAGGAATGCTCAGAGGAAGGTGAAATCCCAGAAGAAATGCAAAGTGAAGAAGAACACATTTATATCATCACTGTAAAGAAGCCACAAAAGGAGACAAGCCGAGATCAAGGAACTCCCTTTCCCACAATAAAGGGAGGATCATTTGATCAGGATCCACTCATCAGGAAAGGAATAATAAGAGCTCAACTACAGGCTATCATCAGGCCCAGAAATCTGACAACAACAATAGCAGCCAGAAATGAAGGAAAAGAAACAACAGGCAAGGACATGGATGATGAGAACAGCTCACAGAACCTAAAAAACATAGCAAGGTAGGGAGACCTATCACCAGTTCAAACAAATAAATTAACTGGTCTAGGGAACCCACAAAGAAAGTAATCCAAAGGCAACAACAGCTCTTCAACAACAAAGCACCAACCTAAAAGAGCATTGACATACCTCAGCACAAGACAATGAATGCCCTTATATGGAATATAAGATCAGTCAACACCATGCAAGCTTTTGAAAGATTGATCACACTACATAACAAGCATCCTTTTGAGTTCATTGGCCTCATGGAATCAAAGCAGCAAATCAGGAAATTGGATCAATACAGGAGAAGAATTGGCATGCCATAAGCAATAGCAAATGTGTCCAACAAAGTATGGGTTTTTCTGGATAATACTTATGATGTCACAGTGCTTTCAGACACAATTCAACAACTCACTCTGAAGCTCATTCACTTAGAGACAAAGATGAAACTAATCCTCACTTGTGTATATGCCAAATGCACTCAAGCAGAAAGAATAGAGTTATGGGATTCAATCTTTGTCCTATCCCAAACAATCACAAGTCCTTGGATAGTGGGAGGAGATTTCAATGTCATATGTGATCAGGAAGAGAAATATGGAGGTCTCCCTGTCCTTTTCAATGAAGTGGATGACTTTAATCATTGCATTAACATCAGCTGTCTAACAGACTTGGGATTCAGAGGAAGTATCTTTACTTGGTGGAATGGGAGAGCAGATGAGGATTGCATCTTCAAAAGGCTAGACAGATGTTTAGCAAACCAAATGCTACAGCAAACCTTCCCAACAATAGAAGTCACACATCTCCCTAAGATAGGGTCAGATCACAGTCCACTGGTACTACAATTCGACCAAAAGTCAAAAACAATCAAAAATCCTTTCAAATTCCTCAACTTCTGGATCAAGAAAGATACTTTTGAAGCAGTAGTAAAGGAAATTGGCAAGCTGATTTCCATGGAGATCCTTTCATCATTTTCAGCTATAAGCTAAAAAAACTGAAGAAAGCTCTATCCCTTTGGAGAAAGGCTACTTTTGGAGATATTTTTCAGAATATAGAAAGCATGGAGGAAGTAGTTCTAGTTCATGAAAAACAGTTTGAAGAGAGACCTACTGCGCAAAACAGAGAAAGACTACAAAAGGTACAAGCACAAATGATCAGGCATCTAGCTATAGAAGAACAATTCTAGAAACAGAAAGCAGGAATGAACTGGTTTAAAGATGGGGACAGGAACACAAAATTCTTCCATGCTCAAGTTAATGGTAGAAGGAAAAGGTTACAGTTGAAAAGAATACAAAACAATGCTGGCATCTGGTTAGAAGAGCAGGAACAGATTGTTGAGGAAGCCATTACTTACTACAAGGATCAGTTCACTGAGAGAATCACTCCCACAGACTTTAGAATATTGGAAAACATCCAGCAAGTAATACACTTACAACAGAATGCAGAGCTGACCAAGCTTCCAACAAAGGAAGAAATCAAGCAAGCTGTCTTCAACTTAAACAAAGACAGTGCAGGAGGCCTTGATGGATTCATAGGCACTTTCTATCAATCCTGCTGGGAAATCATAGGAGAAGACATACAAAACATGGTCACAACTTTCTTCTCAGGAAGACAACTGCCCAAGAGCATAACACACACAAACCTGGTCCTCATACCAAAGAAGAAGGAGATAGAAACATTCTCTGATTTGCGACCAATAAGCCTCAGTAACTTCATAAATAAGATCTTCTCAAGAATCATACATGAAAGGATGTTGGTCATCCTCCCATCTCTAATCTCCCATGAACAAGCAGGATTCGTGAAAGGCAGAACAATAGTAGAAAATGTCCTCCTGGCATAGGAAATCATCATTGACATAGGGAAAAGAATAAAAGCAGGTCCAAATGTGGTTATCAAGCTGGATATAACCAAGTCCTTTGACATAATATCTTGGCTATACATAAGTAAAGTTCTCAGGAAAATGGGCTTCAATGAAATCTTCATTGGCATGATCTTCGACATTGTGGGCAACAATTGGTACTCAATCTTTATCAATGGACAACCACATGGCTTTTTCAAATCAACAAGGGGTGTCAAACAAGGAGACCCCCTATCACCCACACTATTCATCATTGCTGCAGAAGCACTCTCAAAGGGTTAAATGCACTCCACCATAACCCCTGTTTTAAAAGCTTTGGAATGCCTAGAAGAAGCCCAAGGATCAATCATCTATCATATGCAGATGATATGATCATTTTCTCATCATCAGATGCTCTCTCATTACAGCTGGTCATGGAGAAACTGAATGCATACGAAGCAGCCTCAGGTCAGCTAATAAACAGGAACAAGTCTGCTATCTACATGCATCACTCAGCAGCCCCAGAGGCAGTAACAAGAACAGAAAGAATCACAAGAATAGGGAAACAGAACTTCCCTTTCACCTATCTGGGCTGCCCCATCTTCTACTCAAGGAAAAGAATCATTTACTATCAAGACAAAGTGAACAAGATACAAGATAGACTACAATCATGGAAAGGAAAGCTACTCTCTATAGGAGGTAGAGATATCTTGATCAAACATGTCTTGCAAAGCATGCCAGTGCATCTACTATCAGCAGTGAATCCCCCCAAACAAGTAATCAACAACATCCATAAGCTTTTTGTTCAATTCTACTGGAGTATCACAATAGGAGGTACCAGCAGACACTGGTCATCCTGGAACAATCTATGCCTACCCTATGATGAAAGAGGAGCAGGATTCAGATCCCTTCATGACATGTCCAAGGCACTCTTCTGCAAACTGTGGTGGAATTTCAGAACCAAGCCCAGCCTATAGAGTGCATTCATGACACAAAAATACTGTAAAAAAGCACAATGCAGTAACTGTACCATGGAAGAGAGGATCACAAGCTTGGAAGAAAATGTTAGAATGCAGAGAGATCATTGAACACCAAATCGCCTGGCAACTCAAAATGGGATCTTCACTCTTCTGGTATGACAACTGGACTAGGCAAGGAGCCCTATACTTCCTAGTACCAGCAAGCTTCCCAATTGATGAATCACTCCAAAATGTGAATAACACCCTATAGAATGAAAACTGTAATATGCAGCAACTATCAGAACACTTGCCACAGGAAATGGTAGAGCACATAATCACCTCAATCAAACCCCCAAGGATGGATGACATCCTGGACATTCCATACTGGATGCTACATGAACAAGGACAATTCACAGTCAAAACTGCCTGGGAATACCTAAGGAAAAGGGAAGAAACTAGAAGAGCATATGAGATGATTTGGGTAAAGGGACTCCCCTTCAAAATTGCTTTCTTCATGTGGAGAGTCAGGAAAGCAAAACTGCCACTAGATGACATCCTGAAAAGATGGGGGTATCAACTGCCCTCAAAATGCTGGTGCTGCATTGAACCAAAGGAAGAAAGCATGGACCACCTTTTCTACACTTCAAACGCTGCCATCAAGGTTTGGAAATACTTCCTGCAAAGAGCAGGAATTTCAACAGAGGGCATAACCTTCCACCAAGCAATAACAAGATGTTGGACAATGCAAACAGCCAACAGACTGAAACCAATAATGCAGGCACTCCCATCATGCATTGTAAGGGAACTATGGAAAAGAAGAAATAGCCACAAGCATGGTGAACCAGTCACAACAGGTAGAGTAATCTACCAAATCTCCACAACACTACAATCACTAGTCAACACCAGAAAGCCAGGAATCAATGCCCCACACAGATGGCAGGACATCTTACACATGCTGGAGCACTACACTCCAAAACTATGCTACAAAATAGTCAACTGGGAACTCCCTTTGTCAGGATGGGTAAAGATCAATACAGATGGAGCATCAAAAGGAAACCCAGAAGAAGTTCAATAGGTTTTTGTGTGAGAAATGAAGCAGGGGACCTAATATATGCACTCGGCACAGGATGCATAGAGGGAACAAACACAGAAGCAGAAACAACAACCATTAATGAAGCTTTAAGATTTTGCAGCACTCAATGCTACTCAAACATATGGCTACAAACTGATTCCATGCTCCTAAACAATATCATCAATGGCATATGGAAGCCACCTTGGTGCATAGCAGATTAGATAGAAGAAATCCTACAACTCAAAAACTCCCTGGGAATAACAGTTTCACACACATATAGGGAGGGGAACAAATTGGCTGATCACCTTGAAAATTATGCACTTGACTTTGGGAGAATAGAATGTCATCAATCCAGTCAACTTGACTCATTAGGGAGGAAAATCCTTAATGCTGATAAAACACAATGCCCCTACATAAGAGTGAAACTGGCAAAATGACAAGCTCCACATTGCACCAATTCATTACAAAACAGGACCTTGTCAAAGAATTGCAAAGAAAACAAGAAGGGAGAAAAAGACTTATCAGTAAAATGCTGATCAGATTACCCCCTAACTTAGTTTTCTCATGTGCAGGATGCTGGATTCATCAGGAATGCAGAACAAGCTGCAACACCAGTGAACTACTGATCACATTAACCCCTAATCGTTGTTTTATCATGTGCAGGTTATTGGACACCACAGTTTTGCAAAATAGATTTTGGAGGGAACAAAGCAGAAGCAATAAAGCACACAGCAAGCAACAACAATTTGAACCAGCAGATGTAATCAGCAACACTAGACAAGAGATAGCTGGATCAATAACCAACCTACAAGCTTCTCAAAAACAACAATCTCATCTGCAGGGATCAACTGTTTCTGAACACTTCAAGGGGGACAAAATCAACAGAAGCAGCAACACTCTCAGCAGCAGCTACAAAAGATCAAGGAACAGCATGAAACAGCAATCTAGCAGCAGTAGCAGTAGCTCCACAAAACAATCCAAGGCATGACCTATCACCCTGCAGCAAGGGAGTCAGCTATACCAGCAAAATATCAGAACCAGCAGAACAAAAACTCAGCATCCAGCAGCACTCAGCAGCTCCCAGCAATACCAGCACCAGCAGTTCAATATACTGGACCTAGCAGCTAATCACTCACTGCCAGCATCTTTGTTCGACTGGCCAAACCAGCAGACATACTACTTGGACAACCAGCAAGAGCCAAACAACAAGGATACAATAGCTACTCATCAGAGAACTAGCAAGCTGGAGGATTTGAAACACAGAAAAATCACACAAATAACACAGTAAGGCCAACAGCACCCACATAACAACATACTACAATCACCTCACCTGAGGACAGCAGGAACAGAGAAGTGCAACCGAGGGAAAGCTAAGACAGAAATGATACTGAAGTACTAGCAATGCTAGCATCAACAACTCAGATATATAATGTCACAGACAAACTGCAAAGCAAGAAACAAAAGGAAAGACAGGTACAATGAAATCAGAAACTTAGAACATAAGCACTCAAGCAAAGCCAGAAACAATAGCTCAAAATGGTCTGACCAGCAGCAAAATAAGGAAACAACACAGCAACAACTCATCAATAGAACCAGCAACAACAACAATTGCAACAACCACAACAGTTACAGAGGCATCAGCAACAAAGGCAGCATCAACATTGTGGGAAATTGTTCTCATAGGTTAAGTTATTGGCGCAATTGCATTGTGTGGTATTAGCACCCCCGGTGCTCAGTCTAATGCAATTGCATCAATCACCTTTTTCCATATAAAAACAACACACACAGAAGCATCTTATTCTTCAAGTACACTACCCTGGACTACTTCCCTTGGATTAATACTGGATCAGTTCCACTTGACACCAGGAATCACATGAACAACAACTACAACCTCATCAGCAAAGACCACAACAGTGCAAGCAACTCAGTTATCAGCATCACAGTCAACATCAACACTCATTTGCAATCATCAAAAACACCTATCACCAGCCCTCACCTTGGTACAATTGCAGCAACAAGCACACAGGCACCCAACATTCTCAGCAACTCCATTTCCTCCAGAACTATTAACACACACACACCAGCAAACAACATGATAACATTAGCAGCAGAAGAAACAACAACTCAACATTTGCACAACTTCCAGGACTGATCACATCAGAGACAAATGCCATTACAGCAACAACAACAGAAATAAAAGGTTCAGAAACAACAACTACCAACATCACAGAAGCAGCAGGAAAAACAGCAACATATTATAGCAGCAACAACAGAAACAAATGCCAACAGCAGCAGCAAGAAGACCAGGGATCAAGCCAGCAATCACATAAAGGAAAAGCAGCACACAGAGGCAACAGAAACAAAAGCAATCAGAGAGTCTACAGCAGCATTCATAAGAAGCAGGACACCCTAAATTAGGCTACTACATTCAGCAGAGAAGGTCACTGTCAGCTTAAATTGATCACTTTTGCAGAGTACTCTCGACCGTGGCAGAACAAAAGAGACCAATGCTCACACAAGACACTTGTTGCAATTCTCAGACAATCCCAAGCTTTTGGAAAAGACTTTGGCAATAGAACAAGGAAATCACTTTGCACTTATTCAATAGGAGTAGGAATACATGTAATTAGAATCCATGTAATTCATGAATACATGGCGCGTACAGCTGGACTGCCCAGATTTTAGACACTTTTTGCTGCTGTATTCATGAATACAGCAACGCGAATACATGTAAATACATGTGCGTACAGCTGGACGGACCTGAATTTAGGCGCTTTTTGCTGCTGTATTCATGAATACAACAGCAAATACAGCAGCGTGAATACATGTGAATACATGCGCGTACAGCTGGACTGCCCTAATTTTTTAGGCGCTTTTTGCTACTGTGTTCATGAATACATTAGCGCGAATACACTATCGTAATAATTGAATAGTAGCAATAGAAAGTAATTATGTATATGGTAGCTATAGGAAGTTAATAGCCACTACACAATAGTGATTTTTGAAAATTCCTCTATTATATATATAAATGCATGTCCAATCAAAAAGTACGTAAACTATCCTCTATCAAGGCCAAATTGGCCTTGCTATTATCGTATAAGACCACACAAAAGGACAGTCCGATGCACTAAGCTCCCGCAAATATGTGGGGTTCAGGGAAGGATCGGACCACAAGGGTCTATTGTATGCAGTCTTATCCTGCATTTCTGCAAGAGGTTGTTCCAACGGCTCGAATCCGTGACTTCCTGATCATATAACAACAACTTTACCTGTTACGCCAAGACTCCCCTTCTATCATATAAGACCACAAACACACTTTTAAGCTTAGTTCCCTCTCAAAGTTTTGGGTAGACTGGAAATGGAGAGAGAGGAGAACCTTTTAATGAATCTTTAGTAATGCCAAGAAACGCAAATTTTTTAACAAGAGGAGTACATTACTCCAGTGGTGATGTTAATGTCATAAATTCTTTTTTTCCTTTTTCTTATCACAAATTACAACAAATCGTAAGCTAGAAGATGACCATTCTTGCCCCATTGGTGTTCAGTCCGTTTGGAGAGGCGCTTAAAAAGGGCATTAGACTCAAGGGTGAAAAGAGGTTGTGTCACGACCCTAACCCTGAACCCGATCGTGATGGCGCCTCTCGTGAAGACAAGGCCAACCAATTTAACCAAAATTTCATTTTAAGCAGTTAATTAACATGAAAACAATATAAGCATGATTTAATAGCTATAATTTGCGAAAATATAACTAACCATAATAGAAACCATCCCGACACAGGCCAAACCGGGGTGTCACAAGTCATGAGCAACTATGGATCCTGATACAAGTCTACTAAATACAATATCTGGCACAACTTTTGGAAGAACATAGAAACAATAAGATAAGGGAGATACGGGATTGCGGACGCCAACAGCTACCTCGTAGTCTCTGAATCGCCGCCTGGACTGGAGGAGTCAGCACTCTGGAGCGAAACCAACAACGCCTGAATCTGCACACATGGTGCAGGGAGTAATGTGAGTACTCCGACCTAGTGAGTAATAAATATAAATAATGACTGAAAGTAAGAAAGCACGTAAAACACAAGGCATTCTATAATGAAGCAGTAAAACATCATTTGAAAATAGCAAATCAGTGAGAAATCAAGTAAAATCTCCTTTTAACAGGTAAAACATGTAATTTTTCAGGTAAATAGTGTGAAGTGAAAAAAAAAAAAGAAGATCGCCCCTCGGGCTCAGTATCAACAAATTCGCCCCTCGGGCAATATCGCAGAACAGTACCAGCACCTCCGGCTCAAATCTCAGAACAATACCAGCCCCTCGGGCTATCACATTGGTACAATATCAGCTCCTCGGGCTATATCTCACATCACAATGGGTACCCGCGCTCACTGGGGGTGTACAGACTCCGGGTGGGGCCCTTTATGGCCCAAGCGCAATATCAAGCCACCTCGTGGCATCAAATCTAGGCCCTCGGCCTCATATAAGTCAATCCACCTCGTGACGTATATAAAGTATCTCAGGCCCTCGGCCTCATATCAGTCACAAGCCACCTCGTGGCATATAAAGTATCTCAGGCCCTCGGCCTCATATCACTCAGTATATCCTCACATCTGGCCCTCGGCCGCACTCAGTCAGAAAATCATCACAAGCCCCTCGGGCATAGTAAACAATAGTTCTTAGCCCAAAAACATCATTAAAATATTATTTAAGTCTCAAAAGTGAGTAAAAGTGGCTGAGTTGTAAAACAGTGAAAAACAGCATGACTGAGTTCAAGTAATAAGTCAAAATAGTGAGGAAACAGTGATAAAAATCCTCGAAGGGTTCAAATAATTGGCAAGAAGCCCAAACATGGAAATCAGCCCAAATCATGATGATAACAAATAAGTTTTAGTCAAATACGCGGTAAAAATCATCAATCGGCACGGACCAAGACACAATCCCCAGTAGTAAACGACCCCACGCTCATCATCGAGCGCGTGTCTCACCTCAATATGGCACTACGATGTACAATCCGGGGTTTCAAACCCTCAGAACATTATTTACAATCACTACTCACCTCGAACCGGCTAAATCCCTAGCGCGCAACGCCTTTGCCCCTCGAATTGGCCTCCACGTGCGTCGAATCTATCAAAAATCAGAACAAATACGTCACAATATGATTAGGGGACAAAGCCTAAGCGAAAACAATCAAAAAATACCAAAAATTCCGAAATTAGCAAAACCCGAGCCCCGGGCCCACTTTTCGAAGCTCAGAATTTTTCACATCAACGGGTTCCTTATCTCCCAACGACTTTGTGCATATCAAAAGTTCTCAAATACGACCCCAAATGGTCCTCCAAATACCCAATTAAAATTTCAAAATCCCAAGCCCTATTTCTTCCATTTTTAGCAAGACTTTAATGATTTTCTAGGTGGATTTCACAATATAAACGAGTTTTAGGTCCGAAATTCTTACCTCCAATCGATTCTCCTTGAATCCATCATTAATTTCCTTCAAGAACCTCCAAAAATGAGCAACTACGGGTGATATGTGCCCAAAATCGCGGACAAGAAGGCTTAAAAACATTCTGCCCAGGCTTCATCGAGTTGTACCTTGCGCTGTGCAGGTTGTACATTCTCTTACCATTTTCCCTTGCTGTATACCTTCTGTTAAGACGCTCATAACTCCCAGTGGAAATATCCAAATGATCAACGGTTTGAAGATTTAGAAACTAGACTCGAAGATCTTTCATTTGATAGGTTGTACACTATATAACTCTTTATATAGTCCGAGATATGAGCTTCTAAATTGCATCAGAAAATTCTGTCAAAATTGCTCCACCAGCCAACTTCGATCAATCATAACTTTCTCATAGAATATCCAAATCATGAATGGGTTAACTTTCTGGAAACTAGAATACGAGGCTACAACTTTCTTTTTGGATCATATCCAAATTCCTTACAGATTATGAGATATAAGTTTCCAAAGTCGGTCCTAAACAGCAAAAATTTCTGCCATGCACACTGCCTGGAAAATGACAGTAGTACTAGGCTTAGGTTAATCTATCGTAACTTTTTTTATATATGTCCAAATGATGAATGGTTTATATTTACTGAAACTAGACACAAAGGGCTACAACTTCCATGTTTTGATATTTCCAAATTCCTTATAGATTGCGAGATATAAGCTCCTAACATAAGCTTTGTGCTTCAGAAATTTCTGCGATGCACACTGGTGTAGCCAAATTCCAGCAGTTAAAAACGACCTAGAACTATCCGAAAGCACTCCGAAACTC
>MCJB01052919.1:5824-180394 GCA_002018475.1 Nicotiana obtusifolia
CAAGGGAAATTCATTGCTAATTACTAAAGATGGACAACTATCTACTAGTATTTGTTGGTTTTTTATATATATATATATATATATGCACAAGGATAACATAACTTATGTACGGAAATCACAAAGCACTAATATATACAAAATCACGAACAAAATACACATGAGTACATAAGTTTGTTTATAACATAAAAGCATGAATATGTACAACAGTTGCTAATGTCACAAAAGTATAGACAAGCCTAATTGCTTGTCAAAAGTATAGACATTAATATTATTTTTCAAAAGTATAGACAAGGCTACCACCCCCAACTAAAATCATGCATTGTCCCTAATGCATATGAACATAGAGTAGAGTTGAAGGGGCTCCCTGAGGCGCACTAAGCGCTACGGGAGTTGGTAGCCGGCTGAGTGATGGTAAGGTCACCCTCTGATGCTGAAGCTGGGACTGATGAGAGCTCGGCCTGAGGAGTGACCTCCACTGATGGAGGAGGGATCTCTGGCTGGTCTGGAACTGGAGCTGGGGCCTGTGAGCTGCTAGCCTCGCCGCTGATGGCTGAGTGGCCGATGGGTCAGCAGGGGCGGCCAAATCTGCTAGGGAGTGTTCTATCGCCCTCTGAATGTCTGCTTGATCCTCATCCTCCACTGTAGGAGCAGCAATCTGCTTGCCCTTCTCTTGAGGGCCATCATCCTCCGAGGACCATGAATCCTCCTCATCATCCCCCTCATCTGCCTCCTCGCCCTCGGACTCTGAAAAATGTCCGGAAGTCTCCTCGTCATGAATATTAATACGTATAGGAGGAGCAGGAGGTTGGGAAACCCCGGCAGTCTGAGGTGCAATGTCTGTCATCAGATTCATGAAATCGAGGCCCAAGTCTGGTGCTGCTGTGTCTGCTCCCTGCTCACCATCCTTGGGCAGGAGGGATGATGGATCGAACTCCAAAGTCTGCATCTTGTGGAGCTCGGTCTTCATAGAAGCAACCTCCTCCCGTAGCTTAGGCAAACCACTAACCTCACCGCGCTCTATCTTCTCAACCCTTAACTCAAGTTGCTGCAAGCGATCCCCATACATTGTTTGTTGTTGTTGGAGAGCTGTCACTGAAGATTGTATAGGAGTCAGGGCTTGTTTGATGAGGTTGGGCAAGGTCTTCAAGAGCTGGTCTACCTTGGCATTGGCATGCTTGGCAATGAGATCAAGCCTCGAGATGACTGGCAGTGCAGAAGAAGGCTGAATAGTGGTGGACTGAGAAGCAGGCTCTGAAGTAGAAATGGATGCGACTGGAACCTGAGGAGTCACAGGAGTCTGGGAGTCGGAAGGCTCTACATCAATTGGATCCTGACTTTGAATCTCTGGTGGGGCAACAACATCACTAATACGCGTGATATCAATGTCCCTCGTCTCCTTCCCAGTCTTATTAGAGTGTTGCATGAGAGGGACCTTCACAGCTTTACAGAGGGCTATGATCAAGCAAGGAAATGGAAGCGAAGTAGCATGCTGCTTTGCCCGGATCCCGATCTCTTGGAAGATCAGAGTTCCCACATCAATCTTGATGCCCGCCATGATACATGCAATGAGGAGAGCCTTCTCAATGCCTATGTCAGTCTCATTCCGGGATGGTATCAATCGAGAGGTAACAAAGCTGAGCCAGAATCAACCCTCTCTTATGAGATCCTCCTTGTATATCTTATGCCCAGGGTTGATCCAAGCGGGGGTACCCTTTGCTATCACCGAAGCAATCCAACCACGCTCATTCTCCCTCTTTGCATATTTGGCATCGTACTCAACTGTGCCTGTTCTCCAGCCAGGGAAATACAACTCATTAATGACATCACTATTGCAAAACACACTCTTCCCCCGAACAAGTACAGTGCCAGTAAAAATTATGTTGCGTTTGTGGCGCGCAGTCCTGGACAAGGGACTCATTATACTCAGTAGGGGCCTCAGTAAAGCATTCCCATTTTCTTGCTTTTACATTCTCCATGATGTGGGGGTACTGTTCTTGTAGCCCGTTCAAGCTCAATTGCTTCTTGCCCAGGATTTTTCGTTTGGTGAGTCCTTCTCTGTACAGTTTTGTGGATCCCTTAACCCCAAATCGGAGGTGAAAGTCATCTCCGTGTTTCCTTCTTGCCTCGTCCTGTAGATTGATTAAGGGCAAGAGTTCCTCCTCATTAGATTGGGAGGGGCGTGGCACATTGGATTCCGTCCATGATCGTTTTGCCTGCGATGTGTGACGACTGGAAGATGCCCTTTTCTGGGCAAAGGCTGCATGCTTTTGGGGAGCCATATCTGTACAAAGGTGAAATGTGAGCGACATTGTAAGAAATAGTGAAAAGAAAACAGAAGAGTTCAAAGAAAAAGTCAAAAAATGTGACATGTTTTGCGGTCGCATAACCACTGTGCGAACAGCAAACTTGTCACAATCTTGATTGTGCACTACTGGATCTCAGTCTGCGATGGGTTATGCGATCGCATAACCACTATGCAGACCGCATAATCATCGCAGAACTTATTAGCGCACAACACAAAACAAAATAACAAAATTCGATCGCAAACTCCACCGAAGTGGGAAATGCGATCGCAAAACTACCGCAGATAGCAAGGTTTTAACTGGGTGGTTTGTTTCAGTTTGCGGTGACTTTGCGGTCCGCATATTAATTATGCGATCGCAAATGTCACCGTATTTCATCATCATCCTCAGAAGACTAAGGTTTAATTATGCGGACCGCATTCTAATTTTGCGGGCCGCAAATGCCTTCATTCTCACGATTCAATTCATCCCTCAACAGTGGCGGTCCTATTTCTCTCTACCCAGCACCCTAGATATGTTTTCTACCCAGAAACGACCACGATATGTACAAACAACTACGACAAACAACACAATAAAAAATGCAGAACGAAAATAAAGAAGTCCATAGAAAAGATAGAAGTGAACTTGAAAATGGAAAATTAGGGCAGGGACACATACCAGTGAAGAGGAGTACGAGCACTATGGAGATTATGAATGGGTATTCGTCCTTTGTAAGATTTGATCACTAGCCGTTTTTGCCCCTATTTTTTTTTTTTATCTATGTTTGCCTCTCTTTTCTGTTCGTTCTTTTTTTTTCTTTTTTTTTTTGTTTTGTTTTGTTTTGTCTTGAATGAGTGAGATATGAGAGAATGCGACGATGTACCTGACACTTTGCAATGGGAAAGTCACCGCATAACACACTATGCGACCGCATAAGTGTTATGCGGTGGGTTCATTTGACTTGTTGAAGGGGTAACAATGCGAAGCACAATGCGATCGCATAATTGAAATGCGGTTCGCAAAGTGCATCACCTTGTCGCATTCTTATCAAAGATTTTAGCCAAACTTACTGTTTTAGTTTGCGACCAAAATGCGGTCCGCATAGTGAAAATGCGATCGCATCTTTGCAGCAAACTGCACACAGTGGTTTTTCTTCCCTTTTTTTATGCATTCCTTCCCAGTATTGTGATCTTTTGAATCCCTTGCACTCTAACACACACTTTAAATTGCTCAAGTAAATCTATCTATCAAAAATTAAAAATTTAAAGAACAAAAAAGGTGTTACCACACATGGGTTGCCTCCCATGAAGCGTTTGATTTAACGTCGTGGCATGACGAAGTTAGTGTTCCTTTGGAGTCACTCAATGGTCGGGCACGGACTGTCTTTGAGAACCAGCTGCTCCACCAAATGTTTTTCGCCATCTGTGCCCAAGTAGTGTTTGATTCGTTGACCATTTACTTTGAATGTCCGGAGCCCATCTTCCGATGCTAGTTCCACAGCTCCAAAAGGAGAAACATTGACCACTTTGAATGAACCGGACCATTTTGATTTGAGCTTGCCCGGAAACAATTTGAGCCTTGAGTTAAAGAGCAATACCAAGTCACCCGACTTGAACTCTCTTTTCAAGATCTTCTTGTCATGGACGAACTTCATCCTTTCTTTGTACACAACTGCACTTTCATAAGCATGGAAGCGGAATTCCTCCATTTCATTGAGTTGTGTTAACTTCAAATTTGCAGCTTCAGCCCAGTCCAAGTTCAACCTTTTTAACGCCCACATAGCCTTGTGCTCCAATTCTACGGGCAGATGACAAGCTTTTTCGAAGACTAACCGATAAGGAGAAGTACCAATAGGAGTCTTGTACGCCGTGCGGTACGCCCACAATGCATCATCTAGCTTCCTTGACCAGTCGGTCCTGTTTGCATTAACAGTCTTTGCTAGAATGCTCTTGATCTCCCGGTTGGAAACCTCAACTTGACCACTTGATTGCGGATGATAAGGTGTGGCTACCTTGTGCTTGACGCCATATTTCTCAAGTAGAACCTTGAAAGTCTTGTTACAGAAATTAGACCCACCATCACTAAGAATGGCTCTAGGAGTGCCAAACCGAGTGAAGATGTTCTTCTTCAAGAATGTGGTCACACTCCTTGCCTCGTTGTTTGGTGAGGTGATCGCTTTAACCCATTTGGACACATAGTCCACAACCACCAAAATATATTTCAGCCCGCAAGAGCTTACAAAGGGACCCATGAACTCAATTCCCCACACGTCGAAGATCTCTATCTCACAAAGTGCATTGGCATTTCATGCCTCTTGGAGATTGAACCTTTTCTTTGACATTGGTCATAAGCCTTGACCATTTGATTGGCATCATGATAGATTGAAGGCCAATAGTAACCACATTCAAGAACCTTAGCTGCCGTTCGATTTCCTCCATGATGACCCCCAATCGGTGAGTCGTGGCATGCCTTTAGAATTGGCATAATCTCTTCTTCCGGAACACATCTTCTGATAATATTGTCAGCACAAACACGGAACAAGAATGGCTCCTCCCAATAGTATTGCCGGCAGTCTCTGAAAAACTTCTTCTTTTGATAGGATTCCAATCTGTCCGGGATAAGGTCACTAAATAAATAGTTAGCAATATCGGCATACCAAGGAGCAAAAGTGCTAGATAGTGCCAATATGTGTTCATCCGGGAATGCATCGTTGATTTCAAGATCTCCCTTTGGTCTCCCTGCTTCTTCAACCCTTGACAAATGATCCGCCACTTGATTTTGAGTTCCCTTGTGATCCTTAACTTCGAAGTCAAACTCTTGCAACAACAAGACCCATCGAATCAACCGAGGCTTTGCATCCTTCTTTGCCATGAGATAGCGAAGAGCCACATGATCTGTGTACACTATCACCTTGGATCCCAACAAATAAGCCCGGAACTTCTCAAAGGCATAGAAAATGGTTAGAAGTTCTTCCTCAGTCACCGTGTAATACATTTGTGCCCCATTGAGTGTTTTGCTTGCATAGAAGAACGGGTGAAGAACCTTGTTGTGACGTTGGCCAAGCATTGCCCCAATAGCTACACCACTGGCGTCACACATGAGCTCGAAAGGAAGAGACCAATCGGGTGTGACAATAATAGGTGCCGTGGTGAGCCTTTGCTTCAACTCCTCAAAGGCTTTGAGGCATATCTCATCAAACACAAATTTGGCATCCTTCTCAAGGAGTTTGCACATAGGATTTGCAATCTTGGAGAAGTCCTTGATGAAGCGCCTATAGAACCCGGCATGCCCTAAGAAACTTCGAACACCCTTAATGGAAGTAGGTGGAGGAAGCTTAGAAATAATCTCTATCTTTGCCCGGTCAACCTCTATACCATGCTTTGAAATTTTATGCCCCAACACGATGCTTTCATCCACCATGAAGTGACATTTCTCCCAATTGAGCACAAGGTTGGCCTCTTCACATCTCTTAAACACTTGTCTAAGATTTTTAAGACAATGCTCAAAAGACTCACCTACCACCGAGAAGTCGTCCATGAAGACTTCTAGAAAATCCTCTACCATGTCAGAGAAAATGGACATCATGCATCTTTGAAAAGTAGCTGGAGCGTTGCATAAACCAAATGGCATCCGACTAAAAGCAAACGTTCCATAGGGGCAAGTAATGTCGTCTTCTCTTGATCCTCCAATGCTATGTTGATTTGGTTGTAGCCAGAGTATCCATCAAGGAAACAATAGAATGACCTTCCCGCTAGCCGATCAAGCATTTGATCAATAAAAGGCATAGGGAAATGGCCCTTGCATGTGGCACTGTTGAGTTTCCGATAATCCATACACACCCTCTAGCCGGTCACCGTTCTTGTTGGGATGAGCTCATTTTTCTCATTTTCAATTACGGTCATGCCTCCCTTTTTCGACACACATTGCACCGGGCTCACCCAAGAACTATCGGCAATGGGGTAGACTACCCTGGCATCCAGCCATTTGATGATTTCTTTCTTTACCACCTCTTGCATTGACGGGTTCAGCCATCGTTGATGTTCCACACTCGGTTTGGTCTCACTTTCCAATTGGATTTTATGCTCGCAAATTCCAGCGGGAATCCCACGAATGCCCGCAATTGTCCATCCAATGGATTGCCTATGCTCCTTCAAGACTTTCAACAATCGTTCCACCTGCACATCATTCAACAAAGAAGAAAAGTTTACCGGTAAAGTATCATTTGAGCCAAGAAATTTATGCCTCAAGTGCGGTGGAAGTGGTTTGAGCTCTAGTTGTGGTGGCTCAATAATAGATGGCTTTGCGGGAGGTGTGGCTATATTCTCCAAGTCGAGAGAGAGCTTTGTCGGAGCATAAGTGTAAGAACCAAGCCCCTCCAGTGCATTTACCGATTCCATATATCCCTCCAAATCCTCACCATCAAAGTTCACCAAAATAGCCGCCAATGCTTCACCGAGGCATTGTTCTTCCATTTTCATTTCAACCGCATCTTCCAGCTCATCAACAATATCAATCACCGAAATGCTTTCATACTCATGTGGTAGTTTCATACCCTTGCTTGCTTGGAATGTGACATCTTCATCATTCACATGGAATTTGATTTCATTCTGTTCCGAATCCATGAGTGCTCTTCCCGTGGCTAGGAATGGTCTCCCCAAGATGATAGGGATCTCTTTGTCAACTGCACAATCAAGGATTACAAAATTGGCGGGTAAATGAAACTCTCCCACTTTTACAATCACGTCATCAACAATTCCTACCGGTCTCTTGATGGAACGATCGACCATTTGCAATCTCATACTTATTGGCCTTGGCATTCCTAATCCCGCTTGTTTGTAAATGGCAAGTGGCATTAAGTTAATGCTAGCCCCAGTATCACAAAGGGCCCTTGCAAAATCACACACCCCGATAGTGCATGAAATAGTAAAGGCTCCCGGGTCTTCTTTCTTTTGGACGGTGGTTGTGGCAATAATGAAACTAACCCGGTGAGTCATGTTCACCACCTCATTCTTGGTGGTCCTCTTCTTGGTGATCAAATCTTTCAAATATTTGGCAAAACCTGGCATCTCTTGAAAAGCTTCCAAGAATGGGATGTTTACCGATAATTGCTTTAGAATATTATAGAACTTCTCGAGTTTGCTATCATCAACCCTTCTTACAAGTCTTTGAGGAAAAGGAGGAGGAGGTCTAGGAATAGGCGGAAGAATTTTTGGTGTTTCTTTTGCCTTTTCCTTTACCACTTCCCGGTTCTCTTCTTGCACTTGCACATCTTCCAGAATTTCTCAATTTCGACAACACTTGGCTCTTCAACCTCAACCCCTTTCTCGAACTCTTCTACCTCAACCACTTGTTCACCCTCTCCTTGTAGTACCTTCCCGCTCCTAGTAATAATTTCCATGACATGAGAAGTTGTGCCACTCCCACTACCCTTTGGGTTCGCAATTGTGTCACTAGGGAGTGTTCCCTTTTGCTTTGGATTTTTATCCCTAGAGAGGTCTCTCATTTGCATCTCCAATTTTTGAATGGATGCGGTATGACAGCCAACAAGCTCGGTCATGTTCCTCATAGAAGTGTCGGATTTTTCTTGATTTTGCAATACCCGTTCAAGCATACTTCCCAACTTAGACTCGCTTGAGGAACCTTGATTTGAATATTGACCCTTTCAGGGAACATAGGGATTTGAACTCCGGCTTGAGAAGTTGTTGTTGTTGTTCAAATTTCCTTGATTTGAGCCACCTTGGTCATTTCGCCATTGTTGGTGGCCTTGCCCTTGCGGGTTTGGCCTCCATTGATTTTGTGGTCCTTGACCTTGGTATTGTTGCCTTTGATACCCTTCTTGAGAGTTGTTGACATAATTTTCTTCCTCAAAATCCTCATTTGATACGGGTTGCACATCCTCAACCATATTTACCTTCTTTGTTTGGCTTTCGGTGAACATCTTTGTCAACACATTAACATTTGTAGCAAGCCCTGCAATCACTTGATCTCTCTCTTGATTTTCCTTGATCATGTTGCTCAAGGAAGGAGAGCCATATGTAATTCCACCTGTGGTGTCCTCGGAATGCCATGCTTGATTATGCTTTGCCATTTTGTCAAGTATTTGTGTCACCCTTGCGAATGATTTGTCCATGAAAGATCCGTCAGCTGCATTCTTGGCTATAGATTGGTTCATCGGATCCAAGCCCATGTAGAATTTCTCTAACAAAATAGAATCCGGGAAACCATGGTTAGGGGACCTCACCAAATATAATTTGAAACGATCTCATGCCTCATGTAGATGTTCTCCCGGTACTTGCTTGAAAAAGAAGATTTTATCCCGAAGTTCAGACTTCTTACTTTGTAGGAACCATTTAGACAAGAAGGCTCGGACAAGTTCGGGCCAGGAATGAATGGAGTTTGGGGGAAGATTTTGAAGCCATTTCCTTGCATCCCCAGCTAGAGAGTACTTGAAGCATCTCAACCTTAGGGCATCATCAGAGACATTGTTCTGCTTCTGCATTGCACACACACCTAAGAAGTTTCTAAGATGTTGTGTTGGATCATCATCAGTGGAATTCCTGAAAAATCCCTCCGCTTTAAGCATAAGGATTAAACCGTATTCCACCTTGAAAGTTATAGCGCCAACGGCCGGAGGTACAATAGCATTTGTATCCTCAATGTACTCCTCAATATCCGCAAAAGGATTTTCTTCCATTTCTGCCTCCACGTCTTCACCATATTCGGACATGTTTTCCTATCAACACCAAGCAAAACAAGCAAAGTGTGATGGAATAGAATAAGACGTACAGTAAAGCACACTCTAATTAGTAATTTCAAAATCGTATTTCCCGGCAACGGCGCCAAAATTTGATACGCTCAAATTCCACTTTAATAAATAGTGTAAGGCGGTCGATGTCAAATATAATAACCCAACAAGGTTGGGGTCGAATCCCACAGGGAATAGGTGTGAAAAGGCTACTTGACTAGTGTGTTACTCGACTAAAGTCGTAATTCTATCCAGTTAACCGTAAAAAGAGTATGTATTAATGGTAACAAGAGTATGAATTGAGTTTGGTTTTAGGTGATGGCTAATTGAAATATTGAGAATGTAGATAATTTAGTTAAAGAAACCAAGGTTATGTCCCAATTAATGAAGCATTGCTACCGGTATTAATATGATATATTTCTAATGGAAGGTCCTTCTGATATGCAAATGATGTCTAAATGACTACCCAATATTTTTCAATAGTTAGGTAGTATTTCCTGTTTATGATTTTTCCAAATATAAAAGAGTTGCAATTAACAATAATCAATTTATGCCAAATAAAACCCACTTATTCCTAAGCGATTTTATTAAACAAGGTTTAAAGCCTTGAGTCTTTGGTATTTACTTCTACCAAATTCTACCCCACTTTCCCAAGCAAAGCAAGAATTTAATGGCACTTGTTAATGTTTGCAACCACCAACAATAAATGAAGAATGAGAAGTAAATAAATATCAACCAACCATTATATATATATTCAATGTTAAACACCCACTAACATAACACCCATTTAGTGTCCACAACCTTGTTATTTAAAGTTAGCTACTCATACTAAAATACAAAAGCAAGAGAATATTAAATGCCATAAAGCTTACAAAGTGAAAGATTCTTGACCCAAAAGCTTCCAAAGGAGAGGAATATTAATACCTTGTATTGTAGCTTTAAAGTCATACAAGATAGAGCCCACAAAACCCCAATAAATCTATTTATAGAGGGCCAAAAATCGGGACAAAAATCGGAGAAAACTGCCCTTTCAGGTTGAATATGCGACTGCATTTCTGTCGCATAACAGACATGCGGTCCGCATTTTTGACATGGCCATCGCAGATTGTAACCCTAGTTTCGCCTTCACCGCATTCATGGTTTGCGGTCCGCATTGTAGAAATGTGACCGCATCTTGCATCGTATTTTCTTCCTTCAGTAGACTTCATGTTTAGTTTGCGGTTACTTCTGCGGCTCGCAAACAGGTTATGCAATCGCAGATGAGACCACACTTTTGACGTTGAACTTTGCCCAGAAATCTATTTTGATCTGCGATCTCGGTGTGAAATATGCGGCTCGCATGTGGGTTTTGCGATAGCATATCCACATTTGCGATGCCTTTTTGCTCTTTTCTTGTCTTTTTGTGACTTTTTGAACTCTTTTCCATGCTCTTAGGTCCTTACGCCTCATACACTGCAAAATACTAAAATTGCATTTGTACAAAGGGAAATTGCATTTAAAACAAGCTAAAATCTAAGCAATTAGTATCAAATGTGCCGAAATTCTCCGGCACATCATGTAGAGATGGTTAGCGGTGGAGAATTCAAATTTTATGGAGGTATGGGGTATTGGTACTATTGAGTGGTAGGACGATTTTGTGGAGCTTGTTGTTTTGGGTTCTTAGGTTGTGGTGGGTTCTGGGCAGTGGTGTGTTGGTGGTTGATGTGTGGACATTTAAGGTGAGGGAAAAGTTGGTGAGGTTATGGATCCGCTCTAAGTCACCTTGCAATTTTAGGATATTTTGTTCTAAGTGCAGAGCCAACTTGTTCTGCCAACTTGATGGCACGTAGTTCCTCAGACTAGGTAAGCCTATCACATGATGAGATCAAACAAACTATAAGAACTTAAGTATTAAATAAAAGCTCATAAATGCCATAGCATAGCCGTAAAGTGAATACAACTATCAAAATCCCAAAACCCAATAATATTGAGTCATAAGCTCTACAAGGAGTACATAGGAAGTCTCAAAATGTACATCATTGTCTGGAATACATAAATAGTAATAAAGCAACTAAAGAGGGCGACTCCAAGGCCTGCAAGGGGAACAACAAGTATACCTTGAAATCTCCAACAACTCGACACCACTCACTAGTGACCACCATGATCTGAGGTACCTGGATCTGCACAAATAATGTGCAGAAGCATAGTCTGAGTACACCACAGTCGGTACCCTGTAAATATCAAGACTAACCTTAGTGGAGTAGTGACGAGGTTCAAGTCAAGACACTTACTAGTCAAATAACATGTGAAAGATATCAATATAAAAATGACAACGGAAAAAATAACAAATTAAATATCAACCAAGAGTAGTGGGGCATGTGATAATAGGAAAAAATCGACCAACAACTCAATAACACACAAAGTGAAGTCATTTAAGGAAAACAAGGATATGTTCAAAACAT
This sequence comes from Nicotiana obtusifolia, assembly GCA_002018475.1. NCBI lineage: Eukaryota > Viridiplantae > Streptophyta > Magnoliopsida > Solanales > Solanaceae > Nicotiana > Nicotiana obtusifolia. Next base: position 17,293 of record MCJB01052919.1, read on the forward strand.
CATCCCATTTCAAGCCATGAATAACATCAAGAATGACCCGAAAATACCACATAACATCATCAACAAGCCACCCTTATGTTGCCACGTGAGCTTCACAATGAAATGTTTCCCATCATATAGCTACACGGGCCTAAGCCCCCTTACCTCGCCGCATGCGCATCAATAAGCACCACTCTTATGTAGCCACATGTTCATCTCGCCACCCTTATACTCCACACAATGATAATCAACCCGCACAAAATCCCACACGTGCCACAATATTATAAAAAGCAATAATATCCGAAAGCCACATCAAGATATAGCACATGGCTCAACAACAAAATGCATAATAACTTTATAATAGGATAAAGGTGCAGGGAATAAACAATAAGCATGCTCAAATAGAAAATAACCTCAAATGCGAGGCATATTAATAGCCTAAGGTCTAATCTGGTCATGAACCACACATACGCTCGTGTACGCACTCGTCACCTCGTGTACACGTCGCTTCACATAGTACAAATAATGCAAATTAGACAAAATCCTAAGTGGTAACTCCTCCACACAAACTTAGGCAAGATACTTACCTCAAACAAGCTAAGTCAATACTATATGAAGCCCTTCCTGCGTGAACCAATCTCTAGACGGCTCAAATCTAGCCAAAATGACTTAATAATATAAAAAAGAGTCATAGGAAACAAGCCCAAACGATAAAGCTAATATCTTGGTTCAATTATGCAAAGTCAACCCAAAAGGTCAACCCCGTGCACGCACCCTGAAACCCTAAAAAAATCAAAAATTCCGGATATCCATTCTGATACGAGTCCAAATATATGTGTAAACCGACCTCAAATCGATCCTCAAATCATCAAGTTTTACTTTAGAAACATTTTTTCTAAAATTCCCATATTTTTCACTTAGATTCATCAATCAATCGCAAAAACCAAGGTAGGAATCATGAATAGTAAGCAAATCCGAGTCAAAAATACTTACCCCAATCCAAATCGTGAAAATCCCCTCCAAAATCATTCAAATCCGAGTTCTATATCTAAAAATATGATAAAATAACCAAAATCCTTGAAATAGAGTACTTAAGTTATTCTGCCTAGGTATACACATCGTGATGGAGGGACCTACGTCGTGTGAACGCAGTTTCATGAACGCGAACGCGAAGAACAATGCATGCCATCCCTCCCAGCCGACCTTCTTATACGCGAATGCCACCACTCCTACTCGAACGCGAAGGTCATCCTACGTGAACACGAAGAACAAAACTCTCCTAACACCAAATTATCTCCACGAATGCGACTACCTTATTGCAATCACAATGAAGGAAACGTCACTAATCAGCTGTCCAAAACATAGAAAAAAGATTTGAAACCCATCCGAAACTCACCCGAGGCCCCCCGGACCCTATCCAATCATACGAACCAATCCCAAAATATAACATGAAATTACTCAAGGCCTCAATCAAACAAAATAACTTTGAAACCACGAATCGTACCTTAATTCTAGCCTAAGGAACTAATCTAAATTTTCAAATTCAAAACATACACCGAAATGCCTAGACAACTCAGAATGACATCAAATGATGCATTCAAGTCCAAAATGACACAACAGACCTATTCTAACTTCTGGAACCAAAGTCCAAACCCGATATAAATAAACTCAACTCCCGGGCAAACCTATCAACCTTCCAAATCTTCAATTTTCCAACTTTTATCAAATAGAACCAAAACAAATTAGGGATCTCCAAATCAAAATTCGGACATACGCCTAAGTCCAAAATCACCATATGAACCTATTTAAACCACCAAAACATCGTTCTAAGGCCGTCTATACAATATTTAAACTCTGGTCAACTCTTACAACTTAAGCCTCCAACCAAGGGACTAAGTGTCCCAATTCAATCCAAAACTCCTCCAAAACCAAAGCAACCACCCTGGCAAGTCACATAATAACATATACACAAAAGTTTCAAAAGGGGAAAGGGGGATCAAATACACAAAATGACCGGACAGATCGTTACATCCTTCCCCTCTTGAGCAAATATTCATCTTGGAATGAGTATAGAGACATATTTGAAGTGCCAAAAAGGTGAGGATATCAGCTCTGCATATCATGCTCAGTCTCCAAAATCGCTTTCTCGACTGGTTGACCTCTCCACTGAACCTTCACCGATGCAATGTTCTTCCACCTCAACTTCCGGACTTGCCTGTCCAAATAGCCACCAGCTCCTCAACACAGGTCAAATCCTTGTCTAATTACATTGATTTGAAATCTAACACATGTGACAGATCATCATAGTACTTCTAGAGCATGGAAAGATGGAACACCGGGTGAACTCCCAACAAGCTATGTGGCAATGCAAGTCTGTAGGCCACCTCACTAACTCTCTTAAGAATCTCAAAAGGAACAATATACAAAGGGACGTCATCACACCCTTCATGGGTGAAACTCTAAGTAGAACCCTCTCACCTACCATGAATGCCATATCACGAGCCCTCCTATCAGCATAACTCTTCAGCCTGAACTGCACTACACGATGTCGATCCTAAATCAACTTCACCTTCTCCAATGCATCACGGACTAATCGGTGCCCAAACACCTACCCTCCTGAGGCTCAAACTAACAACCAGAGAACGACATCGCTTCCCATATTAGGCCTCATAAGGAGCCATATACGTACTCGAATGATAGTTGTTGTTGTAGGCAAACTCTACTAACGAAAGAAACTGATCCCACTGACCCCCAAAATCAATGACACAGCCTCGTAACATGTCCTCCAAGATCTGAATAGTGTGCTCAGACTGTCCGTTCATCTGTGAATAAAATGTCATACTCAGAGTGATTTGTGTGCCCAACTCATGATGCACGGCTCTCCAATAATACAATGTGAGCTGCGTGCTCCAATCATAGATAATAGATACTAGCACACCATGAAGGCAAACAATCTCACGAAGATAAATTCGAGCTAGCTGCTCTGAAGAGTAGGTAGTCCTGACTGGAATAAAGTTTGCAGACTTGGTCAGTCTATCTAGAATGACCCACACTGCATCAAATCTCCTCAAGGTCCTCCAATTATAAAATCCATAGTGATATTCTCTAACTTCCACTCTGGAATATCAAGCCTCTGAAGCAAACCACCCAATCTCTGATGCTCGTACTTAACCTACTGACAGTTTAAACACCGAGCCACATACTCCACAAATATCTTTCTTCATTCTTGTCCACCAATAGTGTTGCTTCAAATCATGGTACATCTTCACGGCGCCTGGATGAATGGAATACCGCGAACTATGGGACTTCTCAAGAATCAACACTTGCATCCCATCCACATTGGACACACAAATATGCCCTAAAGTCTTAGTACCCCGTCAACACCAAAAGTCACCTCCTTAGAATCATCGTGCTGCACTGTTCCCTTAAGGACAATGAAGTGGGTCATCATGCTGACGTGCCTTGATGTGCTCAAACAAAGACGACCATGAAACCACGCAAGCAAGAACTCGCTAGGCTCCGAAGCATCCAACCTCACAAACCTGTTAGCCAAATCCTGAACATACAATGCTAATGGTCTCCACAAACAAAATATAAGCAAGAGTACCTATGCTCTAGGCCTTCCTACTCAAAGTGTCGACGACCACATTGGCCTTTCTGGGGTGATAAGAATATCATAGTCCTTTAGTAGCTCTAACCACCTCCGTTGCCTCAAGTTCAGATCCTTTAGCTTGAATAAGTGCTAGAGACTCCTATGATCCGTGAAAACCTCACAAGACACACCGTAAAGATAGTTCTTCCAAATGTTAAGTGCATGAACAATGGCAGCCAACTCCAAATCGTGTACTGGGTAGTTCTTCTCATGGGGATTCAATTGACGCGATGCGTAAGCAATCACTCTACCCTCCTTCATCAACACACATCTAATGTCAATCCGTGAAGCATCACAAATAGACCATATAAGAACCTGATGCTAAAGGCAAAACTAAAACTGGAGCTATATTCAAGGAAATCTTGAGCTTCTAAAAGCTCTCTTCGCACTCGTCAAACCATCTGAAAAGGGCACCCTTCTGAGTTAATCTAGTCAAAGGAGCTGTGATGGACAGGAAACCCTCCACGAAACGGCAATAATACCCAACCAACCCATGGAAACTCTGGATCTCAGTAGCAGTAGACGGTTTAGGTCAACTCTAAACTGCCTCAATCTTCTTTGGATCTACCTTAATCCCCTTACTGAACACCCGTGGCCCAAGAATGTAATTGAGTCTACCCTAAAGTTTGGAGCACGATCCTTGAGTGCTCCTCATGATTCTCCCAACTATGAGAATACACCAATATATCATCAATGAACAAGATGACAAAAGAATCAAGATACGACTGAAACACATTGTTCATCAAGTGCATGAACACTGTTGGGCATTGGTCAAACCAAAAGACATCAATAAGAACTCATAGTGACTATAGCGCGTCCTAAATGTCGTCTTTGGATATCTTCAGCCCGGATTATCAACTGATGGTACCTCGATCTAAAATCAATCTTCGAGAATACCCTAGCACCCTGAAGCTAATCAAATAAATCACCGATACACGGTAACCTTGTTCATCTACTTGTAGTCAATACACATCCTCATAAATTTGTCTTTCTTCTTCACAAATAGAGCTGGAGAAGCCCAAGTTGAGACACTCGGTCTGATGGAACCCTTATCAAGCAACTCCTAAAGTTATTTCTTCCATTCCTTTAACTATAATGGGTCCATGGGATATGGTGAAATAGAGATGGGTTGAGTTCCCGACACCAGATCAATACCAAAATCAATATCCCTATTGGATGGCATGCCCGGTAGGTCTACAGAAAACACATCTAGAAACTCTCTCGCTACCGCAACTGACTCAACGGTAGGAGTATCAGCACTATCATCCCTCGTAAAGTCTAAGTACGCCAAACACCCCTTCTCAACCATTCACTGAGCCTTCAAAAAAGGCACCATCCTACTAGGAACATGACCCGATGAACCTATCCACTCCAACCTCGACAACCCCGACATAGCCAACGTCATGGTCTTAGCGCGACAATCAATAATAGCGCGATTTGGTGACAACCAACCCATGCCCAAAATCACAACAAAATCCACCATATTGAGTAATGGAAGATCAACCCTAGTCTCATAGCCCCCAATAGTGGCCAAACAAGAATGATAAACCCAGTCTACCTTAATAAAATCCCCAACAGGTGTAGACACATAAATGGGAGTACTCAAAGAATCAAGAGACATATCCAAATATGAAGCAAAATAGGATGACACGTACAACTAAGTGGAACTCGGATCCAATAAAATTGATTGTCATCTCTATGACAGACTGAAACAATACTATAATGACAGCATCTGATGTAACTATCTTAGTCCTATTAAGAAAATCATAACAATAGGCCTAGCCTCCCCCTCTAGAATGTCCTCTACCCACCTGTCCTCCACCCCTAGCTAGATGTGTAGGTGGAGTAGAAACTGGAGCAGAAACCATAGCCTGAGTACCCTACGAAGGTCTACCCCTCCGAAGACTGGGACAATTCCTCACCATGTGCCTAGTGTCACCACAGTCGAACAACCTCTCCACGGGCGTGGCTTCTGGTACTGAGTCTGAATCGGACGGCAAGAATAGCCATTTTATGAATCCCGTGTAGAAGGTGAACTGAAAGATGGTTGTCCAATATGAGTACCCTAAGTTTCCTGACTAGCTAAAGCACCTAGAGTAACCTGAAGTGCGGAGTGAACTGGCCGACTGAAAAAGCCTCTACTATGACGAGCTGAAACTGTAAAATCGGAACCACTAAACCCTCTAAAATCTCGAGGCCTCTTGGCCTCCCTATCACATCTCTCCTGCTCGCGGATACGCTCCAACCTCCCGGCGATCTCCTCAACCAGATATAATGGAGTCTCAATCTCCAACTCCTATGCCATCCTAAATCTAAGGACAATCGAGTCCCTCAATAAATCTGCGGACCCTCTCTCTATCAGCGGAAACCAAAGCAAGTGCATGACGAGATAACTTAATAAACCTCCTAGCATACTTGGACACAGTCATACTCCCCTGGCACAACTACTCGACTCAATGTGCAGCGCATCCCTGAGGGTCTGTGGTAGGAACTCCCTCAAGAAGAGATCAGTAAATTAGGACCAAGTAAGTAGCGTTGCGTCAGCTGGCCTACGCTCCTCATAAGTCTGCCCATAGTATGCAGAATACAGTGACATTAGTCTAGGAAACCCTATGCATCCTCAGAAGATTCGCCACTGAAATGAGGAGGATGATACTTTTGGAACCTCTCTAACCTCTTATGCTCCTCCTCCAACGCAACTGGCCTGACCTCAGGCTGAACCGTAATCACGGGCTGCACCGGTATAACACTTGGAGCTTGATCAACATGAGCCCGCTGCTCTACAATGGGGGCGGTTAGAGTCTGAGCTCCATCCCAAGCCTAAGAAGTAGCTGGTGCAACTGGGATCAATCCCGCTTGAGCCAAAGTATCAAACATTCTCAATAAGTGCTAAGGTGTCTTAAAATCTAGGGGTAGCAACAGGCACCTCGGGTGCTTGCTCCCTGATACACTCAAATTATACCTTAATAGAAAGTGTAAGCGGTTGGTGTCAAATATAATAACCCAACAAGGTTGGGGTCGAATCCCACAGGGAATAGGTGTGAAACATTCACTTAATTAGTGTAATACTCAACTAAGTCGTAATTCTACCAAGTAATCGGAACAAAGAGATTTATTGAATTTCAGTTTAAAAGAAGATTGATTGCAATATTGTAACTGTAAATAATATAATTTAAAGAAACCAAGGTTGTGTTCCCCTTAATGTAGTATAATGCTATTGATATTAATACTGTATAATTCCAACGGAAGACTCTCTTGATATGCAATTGATGCCTAATTTACTACCCAATATTTTCCAATAGTTGGATAATATGTCCTATTTATGATTTTCCCAAATACAAAAGAGTTGTGATCAAGAACAATCAATTAATGCCAAATTAAAATCCACCTATTCCTAAGCGATTTTATTAAACAAGGTTTAAAGCCTTGAGTCCTTGTTATTTACTTCTACCGAATTCTATCCCACTTTCCCAAGCAAAAATAAACTAAATGGCGTTTGTCAATGTTTGCAACCACTAACCATTGTTTGAAGAATAAGAAGTAAATAAATATCAATCATCCGTTGAAATGATATTCAATATCAAAATCTCAATAACATCATACCCATCTACGGTTCACAACCTTAGCGTTTAGAACTAGCTACTCATGCTGAAAAGTGAATGAGAAAGAATAGTAATTGTCATCATCTTACAAAATAGAAGGTAATTGATCTAAAAAGCTTCCAAGATTTCAAACTAGTCTATGCCGTGTACTTTTTGCTTTCAATTCTGACAAAATATCCTCCACAAAACCCTATTAAACCTATCTATAAAGGCCCAAAACCCGAGGTGAAGTCCGGACTAATTTGCCCCTGGTCTTAATAATGCGGACCGCATTTCTGCCGCAAAACAGAAATGTGGTCCGCAAATCTTCTTCCTCCGTCGCATTTCTAACCCCAGGATTTTCCTTCATCGCATGCTGTAATTGCGGTTCGCATATCGATTATGCGATCGCATTCTTCACCCTGATTTTCACCCAGAAACTCTGCTTGCGTTTGCGATTTACAGTGCAAGTCTGCGGTTCGCATTCTTGTTTTGCGGTCGCATATGCGACCGCATTCTCGACATGAAGAAGTGCCCAAAGTTATGTCCTTGTTTGCGATTTGCTTGTGAACTATGCGGTCCGCATATGCTGTTTGCGACCGCATACTCACATCTGCGATGCTGTCTAAGTCTTTTCTTGTCTTCAGTTGGTTTTTTGAGCTCTTTTCCGTGCTTTTGGATCCTTACACTCGATGTACTGCAAATACACTAAAATTACATAAGTATCGGTAGAATTTGCACGTTAAACAAGTTAAACTCTAAGCAAGTAGCATCAAAATGTACCGAAATTACCCGGCACATCAACACCCCCAATTTAAACTCTTGCTTGTCCTCAAGCAACTAAAACGATACTATCCTATTCTAGACTCTACTTATCAAATATGAAACAATACTGACTATGGACGGTGTTTGTTGTTAGCATCTCAAGTATATCTCTTTGAATACTTTACCCTCCCTGAATCATCAGTATATTCAAGGACAACCAATCAACTTGTGAACTTTGAGCCTCAACAAAGTAATTAAAGGCTACCTTCAGCTGAATGCACTTATGCTTTACTCAAAACTCAACTTTCTATCAACCTAGCAGTTTATGGCCTCACTGGAAAGAAAAGTCCCACTCTCACAATATTTATCATAACAATACAAAGGGATTAAAGTGCAAATACACTCACTGTCAGAACAAAATTTCAAGTGTCACCACATGCCATACCATAGGCTTGCCCTTATTTTAATTCGTCACCTACTTCTAAGAACACTCGGTTAGAAATCCCATAAGGACTTTGTAAGCTTGTAATGTAGGTTTAAGGAAGGGTAGGATATATATTTAGATATGAGTGACTACATCCTCCTTGAAAACTAATTACATTTTTCTTTCTTTCAACATTTTTCTTCTTTTCAACCCCATAGCCTCAATGGCGTTTAGTTCCCAAAGTGGACCCGCCTTAAATACCTTTCTACTTTATTTCAGAGCTCCATTATTGTAAATACATATATAACTATTGTCTTTTTCTTTTCTTTTTCTTTTCCTTTTTTTCTTTGGAGCTTTCATAAACTCACATTTGCACTTTGAGGTATAAGCTCTCACCCTCACTTCATAGCCTTATCCATTTCCATTTTGACCCACACCCCCAACTTAGGTTTTTAGCCCTATTCTCAATGTTCAAGGAGGAACAGGTTCAAAAGAGATAGTTGTTTTATGAACGGGAAAGGTTTGTAATGAGGAGGCCAAGGAAAAGGCTAAAAGGCTCAAATCGGGTACTAGTGATATGATTTATGCACAGGTAGAGCTAAAAAGGCTAAAGAGGTTTCATAAATAAACAAAGAATGCCTAAGATCCTCTCTCCAACTCAGTGTAATTATAATAAGCATCGGAAAACCAACCGGGCAAGTTCTAGATGGCAGAAGCAAACACAAGAAATGTTCAAACAAAGAGCTCACACACTGGCACACAAACTGTTCGGTTAACATAGTTTACAGCTTTAAAGTTAACATTTAGCCACTCGAGGCTTTCCTCATGTATAAATACATGACTCTAGATGGACCTAGAGTTACAGAGTGAGCCTCAAGTTCACACAGTTGATCTGTTTAAAAGGGTATAATCTACACACAGATTCACATACTTGATACTAAACAATTTCACCATCCCGGTCAATATATTTCATTTTACTATCCTGGTTCTACTATTACACCCTTGAAAAAGAACCCGGCAAAGAAAAAACAAGGGGATTTTATTGGCAAACTTAACTGTCTACTCATTAACTAAAACAACATATATACAGAAATCATTAAACATTAATACATATATTATAATTAACTAATGTCGCAAAACATACAAGGAAACAAATAAAATATGCAAATGAGGCTACCACCCCCAACCGAAATCATGCATTGTCCCCAATACATAAGAAAAGAAGATAAAGTGCAAGGGGCTCCCTGGGGCGCATTCGCGTGAAGAGATTCAGTAGCCTATGAATCCTTTGAAGCTGTAGGAGGGTTGTAGGACTGGACGAGAGCTAGTGGTGGGGCTGCTGAGCTGCTAGCTTCGCCCACTGGTGGCTGTGTGGCCGATGAGTCTGCAAGGGCGGCCACATCCGCTAGCGAGTGCTGTATGGCCCGCTCAATGTCTGCGTGCTCCTCTTCCTCCATTGTTGGCGCAGCAATCGCTTTGCCCTTCTCCTTAGGGTCATCACCCTTGTTGGACCATGAACTGGTATCCCCTGTCTCCTCCTCTTCTAACTCTGATGACTGTCCCGATGTCTCGCTATCAGTAACATCTACCGGTACCGGAGGAACTGGAGGATGAGACACTTTGGCAGACGAAGGTGCAATGTCTGCCATTGGAGCCGTGCCGTCCAGGCCCAAGTCTGGTGCAGCAATGTCAGCACCTTGGTAACCCTCTTTGGGGAGGAGAGATGCTATGTCGAACTCCAAATTTTGCATTTTCTGGAGTTCGGTCTTCATCGATTTCACTTCCTCCCTTAGCTGAGGTAATCCGCCAACCTCACCTTTCTCTATTTGTTCAACCCTAGAGTCAAGTTTGTGCAAACGATCCCCAAACAATGTTTGTTGCTGTTGGAGAGAGGTCACTGACGTTTGAATTGGAGTCCGGGCTTGTTTGATCAGGTGAGGCAGGGTTTTCAAGAGTTGGTCCACTTTGGCATTTGCGTGTTATGCAATTAGACGAAGTCTTGAAACGGCTGGCATTGTTGAAGAAGGTGGATTTGTGGTGGATGGGGGTGCAGGTTCTGCAGCAGCAATGGAGGCTTTTGGATCTTGGGGAGATGGGAGAGTTTGGGAGTCAATGTCCTGAAGTGTGGTCTCTGTTGGGGCAGCAGAATCATTGATACGAGTGATGTTTATATCCCTCGTTGACTTCCAAGTTTGTCAGTTTGTGGCAAGAAAGGCACATTCACCGCTTGGCAAAGGGTTGTGATCAAACTCGGAAAAGGAAGTGATGTGGCACGCTGCGTTGCTCGGATGCCAATCTCCTGGAAGATGAGACTCCCCACATCAATTTTTATACCGGCCATGATGCATGCAATGAGAAGTTCTTTCTCAATGCTTATATCTGTTTCGTTTCTGGGCGGTATTAAATGGGAGGTGACGAAGTTCAGCCAAAACTTTTCCTCCCTTGTGAGGTCCTCTTTGTATATCTTCTTTCCAGGGTGTATCCAAGCAGGAGTCCCCTTGGCAATCATGGATGCTATCCACCCTCGTTCATTTTCTCTGTTGGAGTACTTGGCATCGTACTCGGCTGCGCCTGATTTCCAATCGGGGAAGCAGAGTTCATTAATATGTTCACTGTCGCAAAACACACTCTTTCCTCGAACCTGTACGATGCCCGTGAATATTCTGTTGCATCTGTGGTGCCCCATTCTTGAAGCTCCGTAGGATGCATAGAATTCTCTGACCATTGACTCATTGTATTCTTTAGGGTCCGTAGTGAAATATTCCTATTTTCTTGTTTTGATGTTGTCGAGAATATGAGGGTACTGTTCCTGTAATCCATTCAAACTTAACTTTTTCTCCCCCAAGATTTTCCTTTTTGTTAGCCTTTCCCTGAACAATGTCCTGGAACCTTCAACCCCAAATCGAAGCTGAAGGTCATCTCCGTGCTTCCTTTTGGCTTCAGCCACTAGATCAACTTCAGGAAAGCGGTTCTCCTCATCAGACTGGGAGGTGCTTGGCAAATTTGGTTCCATTCTTCCACGTTTGGCCCGTGCCGTGTTAGGACCGGATGATGACCTTTTCTTTGCGGAATGCTTTTGAGGTGCCATATCTGCATGAAGGTAAGATGTAAAAGACATTGTCATCAGTAGAGAAAAGAAAACAAGAAAAATCAACATAGACTTACAGAAATGCGGCGTGGTTTGCGGTCGCATATCCACTATGCGAACCGCAAACTCGTCGCATTCTTAGGTGTGCCAAGCCAGCTTTCATTCTGCAGTGGAATATGCGAATCGCATAACCACTATGCGAATTGCATAACCACTATGCAAATCGCATAACCATCGCAGAGTGTTCTTGTGCACAGGCATGTTTGCTGAACACAAATGCGATCGCATATCCACCGCAAAGTGAGATATGCGATCGCAAACTTACCGCAGAAATTGTTGGTGCCAATCAAAATGTTCTGACCTTATTTGCTGTGCCTTTGCGGTCCACATAGCCATTATGTGATCGCAAAGGCACCGCATTTATCGTCTTCCTCAGATATCTAGGGTTTAGGGATGCGGTCAAATTGCGGTCCACATTTTGATTTTGTGGACCGCAAATACCTTTGGATTCACAAGTATGTTCATCCCCCAATAATTACAACCCTAGATTCCTATATTCCTCCCCCACAATGCTCAAACAACTACAATGAACCACCAAACCTAACTTGCATAATGAAAATTAAAGACGTATCAAAGGTAGTAGTTTAGTGGATCAGCACACATACCTAGGAAGAAGATTTGAAGGATTATGACAATTTTTTAATTAGCACGCGATGTTTGGTAAGCTTGAAACTCAATTTTCCGCCGATAATGTCTATCGTTGTTCATTCTTTGTTGTTTTCTCTCTTTTTTTTTCTTTTTTTTTTTTATATACTAAAGGAGGGAATGCGGACACGTACCTGTCAGTATGCGATGATTAAGTCATCCCATAGTGTAAATGCGAGTCGCAAAGTAGGCTACCTCACCACATTTATGTCATAGTTTTGAGCTAAACCTTCTGTCACTGTTTGCGATGAGAATGCGGACCGCATAATGCAAATGCGATCCGCGAAATGCTGTACATCGTCGCATCTGTGACAGCTATGTTTGTTTAACTTTCTGCTTCAGTTTGCGACACAAATGCGGCTCGCATATTGATAATGCGATCGCATTTGTGTAGCATTTGTCACATTGTTGTTTTTCTTCAGTTTCAAGAACTCCTTCTCAATTTTGTGTCCTTTTGTGAAACTCCTGCATTCTAAAACATCCTTCAAATAGCCCTAAGTACAACTATGATATCAAAACTTAAATAAAGGTACAACAACAAGCAAAAGTGAATGGTACCACACATGGGTTGCCTCCCATGAAGCGCTTGATTTAACGTCGCGGCACGACGAAGATGATACACCTCCGAATTCATTCCCTGGTTGGGCATGGACCATCCTTTAGAGCCAGCTGCTCTACCAAATGCTTCTCTCCTTCTGCTCCCAAGTAATGCTTAATTCTTTGTCCATTCACCTTGAAGGTTCGGAGTTCATCCTCCGATGCTAGTTCGACAGCTCCAAAGGGAGAGACATCAACAACTTTGAAGGGACCAGACCATTTAGACTTCAACTTCCCCGAAAATAATTTTAGTCTTGAGTTGAAAAGCAAAACCAGATCCCCTGCCTTGAATTCTCTTTTTAAAATCTTTTTGTCATGGACGAATTTCATTCTTTTTTTATATACGGCTGCACTTTCATATGCGTGGAGACGGAACTCCTCCATTTAATTCAATTGTGCAAGCATCAGAGCTCCAGCCTCTGCCCAGTCCATGTTTAATCTTTTTAAGGCCCACATAGCCTTATGCTCAAGTTCTATAGGTAAATGGCAAGCTTTTCCAAAAACTAGCCGACAAGGGGATGCCCATAGAGCATCATCTAGCTTCTTTGACCAGTCAGTCCTGTTTGTATTCACCGTCTTTGCTAGTATGCTCTTTATTTCCCTGTTAGATACCTCTACTTGACCGCTCGACAGTGGATGATAGGGTGTGGCAACCTTATGCTTTACACCGTACTTGTCAAGGAGACCTTTAAAGACTTTGTTACAGAAATAAGACCCCCCGTCACTGAGAATGGCTCTTGGGGTGCCAAACCGGGTGAAAATATTCTTCTTTAGAAACACGGTCACACTCCGAGCCTCGTTGTTTGGTAGAGCAATGGCTTCTACCCATTTGGACACGTATTCCACAGCCACTAAGATATATTTCATCCCACATGAGCTTATAAAAGGGCCCATGAAGTCAATACCCCAGACGTCGAATAGTTCGATTTCCATCCCAAAGTTCATAGGTATCTCATGCCTCCTAAAAATGGGGCCCTGCCTTTAGCATTGGTCACAAGACTTGACTAACTGATTAGCATCCTGATAAATGGTCGGCCAGTAATAACCACATTCCAAGATCTTTGCCGCCGTTCTATTCCCCCCATGATGACCCCCAACCGGTGAGTCATGACAAGCTTTTAGAATTGGTAGCATCTCTTCCTCAGGCACGCATCTCCTGATTATGTTGTCTGCACAAACACGGAACAAGAAGGGTTCTTCCCAATAATAGTTTCGACAATCCCTCAAGAACTTCTTCTTTTGATAAGATTCCAACCCTTCCGGAATAAGATCGCTGACTATGTAGTTAGTGATGTCTGCATACCACAGTGCAAAGGAATTGGATAACGCCAGTATTTGTTCATCTGGAAATGCATCATTGATTTCCGGCTCTCCTTTTTGTCTCCCCGCTTCTTCGATTCTGGACAAGTGATCTGCCACTTGATTTTGTGTCCCTTTCGATCCATCACTTCAAAATCGAATTCTTGCAGCAGTAAAACCCATCGAATTAATCGCGGCTTTGCATCTTTCTTCGCCATCAGATAACGGAGAGCTGCATGATCGGTGTATACAATTACTTTGGAACCCAGCAGATATGCACGGAACTTCTCGAAAGCATAAACAATGGCCAACAGTTGTTGCTCGGTTATGGTGTAATTCATCTGCGCCCAATTAAGTGTTTTTCTAGCATAGTATATTGGGTGAAGAACTTTATTATGTCTTTGTCCCAGCATCACTCCAATAGCTACACCACTAGCGTCACACATAAGTTCAAAAGGAAGCGACCAATCGGGTGTGACAATAATGGGTGCCGTGGTGAGCTATGTCTTCAGTTCCTCAAAAGCCTTGAGGCATTTCTCATCAAAAATGAACTTGGCATCCTTATCAAGGAGTTTACACATGGGATTTGCAATCTTTGAGAAGTCCTTAATGAAGCGCCTGTAGAATCCGGCATGCCCCAAAAAACTACGAACACCTTTGACGGACGTGGGTGGAGGAAGCTTAGAGATGATTTCTATTTTTGCTTTGTCTACCTCAATGCCACATCTTGATATTTTATGTCCCAGAACGATACCTTCATCCACCATGAAGTGGCATTTTTCCCAATTTAGCACAAGGTTTGTCTCTTCACAGAGTACTTGTTTGAGATTACTCAGGCATTGGTCAAACGTCTCACCTACTACCGAAAAATCATCCATAAATACCTCAAGGAAGTCCTCTACCATAGCGGAGAAGATAGACATCAAGCATCTCTGGAAGGTAGCTGGAGCATTGCATAAGCCGAATGGCATCCGGCTAAAAGCGAATGTCCCATATGGGCATGTGAATGTTGTCTTTTCCTGGTCCTCCAAAGCGATATTGATCTGATTATAACCGGAGTATCCATCAAGGAAACAAGAGAAGGACTTTCCCGCTAGCCGATCAAGCATTTGATCAATAAAAGGCATAGGGAAATGGTCCTTGCATGTGGCACTATTTAGTTTCCTGTAGTCCAAGCACACTCTCCATCCGGTTACAGTTCTCGTTGGGATAAGCTCGTTCTTCTCATTTTTGATAACAGTCATGCCTCCCTTCTTCGGCACGCATTGCACCGGGCTTACCCATGACCTATCAGCGATTGGGTACACTACCCCAGCGTCCAACCATTTGATTATTTCTTTCTTTACCACTTCCTGCATTGACGGATTCAGTCTTCGTTGATGTTCCACACTCGGTTTTGTCCCACTTTCTAATTGAATCTTATGCTCACAAATTCCAGCAGGGATCCCCCGAATGTCCGCAATTGTCCAACCAATGGCTTGTCTATGTTCCTTCAAAACTTTCAGCAAATGTTCCACCTGCACATCATTCAACAACGAAGAAACAATTACCGGTAAAGTATTATTAAAGCCAAGGAATTTATACCCCAGATGCAGAGGAAGTGGTTTGAGCTCTAATTGTGGTGGCTCAATAATGGACGGCTTTGCAGGAGGTGTAGCTCTATTCTCCAAATCAAGGGAAAGCTTTGGTGGTGTATACGAATAAGAACCACGCCCCTCTAATGCATTCACCGATTCCATAAAGCCATCCATATCATCACCATCGAAGTTTACCAATATAGCTGCCAATGCTTCACCTAGGCAGTGCTCTTCCATCTTCATTTCAACAGCATCATCTACTTCATCAACAATACCGATCACTGAAATGCTCTCGTATTCGTTTGGCAGCTTCATACCCTTACTTGATTGGAATGTAACTTCTTCGTTGTTCACTCAAAATTTAATTTCATTACGTTCCGAATCCATAAGGGCTCTTCTAGTGGCCAGGAATGGTCTCCCCAAGATAATAGGGATTTCCTTGTCCACAGCACAGTCAAGAATTACAAAATCAGCTGGTATATGAAATTTCCCAACTTTCACGATCACATCATCTACAATACCAACTGGTCTCTTGATTGAACGGTCAGCCATTTGCAACCTCATGCTCGTCGGCCTTGGCATTCCTAATCCCGCTTGTTTGTAAATAGCACGCGGCATTAGATTGATGCTGGCCTCATTGTCACAAAGTGCCTTTGCAAACTCGCGCACTCCAATAGTGCACGGAATAGTAAATGCTCCCGGGTCCTCTTTCTTCTGAATTGGATTTGTAGCAGTAATAGAGCTAACCCGGTGAGTCATATTCACCACCTCATTCTTGGTGGTTCTCTTCTTCGTGAACAAATCTTTTAGATACTTAGCAAAACCGGGCATTTCTTGAAAAGCCTCCAAGAACGGTATATTCACAGATAACTGCTTGAGAATATCGTAGAACTTCTCAAACTTGCTGTCGTCAACTCTTCTTGCAAGTCTTTGAGGGAAAGGAGGAGGGGGTCTAGGAATCGGCGGAAGAATGTTTGATGTTTCTTCTGCCTTTTCCTTCATCCCTTCTCGGGTCTCATCTCGGATTTGCACAACCTCTGGAGTTTTCTTTACTTCAGCAGCATTGGGTTCTTCAACTTCGCCTCCTTTTTCAAGTTCTTCCACATCAACTGCTTGCTCATTCTTGCCTTGCAATATCTTACCACTCCTGGTAGTGATAGCCATGATATGGGAAGTTGGGCCACTCCCACTTCCCTTTGGATTTGTAATCGTATCACTAGGGAGTGTTCCCTTCTGCTGTGGATATTGCTCACGAGAAAGATCTCTCATTTGCAATTCTAGTTTTTGAATCGCCACAGTGTGAGAGCTAACCAACTCAATCATGTTCTTCATAGAATTATCAGACTTTTCTTGGTTTTGTAGTATCCTTTCAAGCATGCTCTCCAATTTAGACTCACTAGAGGATCCCTGATTCAAATACTGACCCTTTGGAGGAACATAAGGGTTGGAACTTCGATTTGAAAAATTGTTATTGCTGTTCCAGTTTCCTTGGTTAGAGCCACTTTAGTCGTTTCGCCATTGATGGTGACCTTGCCCTTGTGGGTTTGGTCTCCATTGATTTTGAGAGCCTTGACCTTGGTAATGCTGCCTTTGGTACCCTCCTTGAGAGTTATTAACATAATTTGCCTCTTCATAATCATCATTTTGTACCGGCTGCACATTCTCAACCACATTCACTTTCTTCTTCTGATTTTCTGTGAAAAGCTTTGTCAACACATTGACATTTGTGGCAAGTTCTGCAATCACTTGGTCTTGTTCTTTATTTTCCTTGATCAAGTTGTTCATAGAAGGAGAGCCAATTGCAATTTCGCCTGTGGAATTCTCAGAATGCCAAGCTTGGTTGTGTTTTGCCATTTTGTCTAAGATTTGAGTCACCCTAGCGAAGGTTTTGTCCATAAAAGATCCAGCAGCTGCATTCTTCGCTATTGATTGGTTCATAGGATCCAAACCCATGTAAAAATTTTCCAACAAGATGGAATCTGGAAAACCATGGTTTGGAGACCTCACCAAGTATAATTTGAAGTGATCTCACGCTTCATGTAACTGTTCGCCAGGTAGTTGCTTAAAGAAGAAAATCTTGTCCCTGAGCTCGGATTTCTTGCTTTGTGGAAACCATTTTGATAAAAAAGCTCAAACAAGTTCAGGCCATGAACGTATAGAATTTGGAGGAAGATTCTGGAGCCATTTCCTCGCATCCCCAGCTAGAGAATACTTAAAGCATCTCAACTTGAGGGCATTGTCGGAGACATGATTCTGCTTGTGCATCGCACATACACCTAAGAAATTTCTGAGGTGCTGTGTTGGATCATCATCAGTAGAATTTCTGAAAAATCCCTCTGCTTTTAGCATCAAAATTAATTCGTGTTCCACTTTGAAGGTAGAAGCACCGATAGCAGGAGGTACAATAGCGTTTGTATCCTCAATATACTCCTCAATGTCTGCAAAAGGATTTCCTTCCTCCTGTATCTCCACATCATCTTCATGGTCTGACATATCTCCCTGTCTATACCAAACACAACAACCAACGTGTAATAGAGTAGAATTAGACGTACAGTAAAGTATACACTAATTAGTAATTTCAGAACCGTATTCCCCGGCAACGGCGCCAAAATTTGATACGCTCAAATTACACCTTAATAGAAAGTGTAAGCGGTCGGTGTCAAATATAATAACCCAACAAGGTTGGGGTCGAATCCCACAGGAAATAGGTGTGAAACGTTCACTTAATTAGTGTAATACTCAACTAAGTCGTAATTCTACCAAGTAATCGGAACAAAGAGATTTATTGAATTTAAGTTTAAAAGAAGATTGATTGCAATATTGTAACTGTAAATAATATGATTTAAAGAAACCAAGGTTGTGTTCCCCTTAATGTAGTATAATGCTATTGATATTAATACTGTATAATTCCAACGGAAGACTCTCTTGATATGCAATTGATGCATAATTTACTACCCAATATTTTCCAATAGTTGGATAATATGTCCTATTTATGATTTTCCCAAATACAAAAGAGTTGTGATCAAGAACAATCAATTAATGCCAAATTAAAATCCACCTATTCCTAAGCGATTTTATTAAATAAGGTTTAAAGCCTTGAGTCTTTGTTATTTACTTCTACCGAATTCTTCCCACTTTCCCAAGCAAAAATAAACTAAATGGCGTTTGTCAATGTTTGCAACCACTAACAATTGTTTGAAGAATAAGAAGTAAATAAATATCAATCATCCGTTGAAACGATATTCAATATCAAAATCTCAATAACATCATACCCATCTAGGGTTCACAACCTTAGCGTTTAGAATTAGCTACTCATGCTGAAAATTGAATGAGAAAGAATAGTAATTGTCATCATCTTACAAAATAGAAGGCAATTGATCCAAAAAGCTTCCAAGAATTCAAACTAGTCTAAGCCGTGCACTTTTTGCTTTCAATTCTGACAAGATATCCTCCACAAAACCCTATTAAACCTATCTATAAAGGCCCAAAGCCCGAGGCGAAGTCCGGACTAATTTGCCCCTGGTGTTAATAATGCGGATCGCATTTCTGTCGCAAAACAGAAATGTGGTCCGCAAATCTTCTTCCTCCGTCGCATTTCTAACCCCAGGATTTTCCTTCATCGCATGCTGTAATTGCGGTTCGCATAACGATTATGCGATCGCATTCTTCACCCTGATTTTCACCCAGAAACTCTGCTTGCATTTGCGATTTCACAGTGCAAGTTTGCGGTTCGCATTCTTGTTTTTCGGTCGCATATGCGACCGCATTCTCGACATGAAGAAGTGCCCAAAGTTATGTCCTTGTTTGCGATTTGCTTGTGAACTATGCGGTCCGGATATGCTGTTTGCGACCGCATACTCACATCTGCGATGCTGTCTAAGTCTTTTCTTGTCTTCAGTTGGCTTTTTGAGCTCTTTTCCGTGCTTTTGGATCCTTACACTCGATGTACTGCAAATACACTAAAATTACATAAGTATCGGTAGAATTTGCACGTTAAACAAGTTAAACTCTAAGCAAGTAGCATCAAAATATGCCGAAATTACCCGGCACATCACTCCCCAACCAGAGCTACTAGTGGCTCCACAATTGTGGCCTTAGCATGGCCCCTCGCTACGGCACGTGCTCTGCTTCTGCCTCGACCTCTGCCGCGGCCTCTAGCAACACGATAGGGGGGCAGCATCATCAGTAACTGAAGCTTATGTCCTCACCATCTGTGAGAGAATAGAAAGACAAAGGCTCAAATCCCTAAATCAATAAATCCGCTCGATAGGGAATGAAAGAAGTGAAAATTCCTAATATTTCTGCAGCCTATCAAAGATAAGTATAGATGTCTTCGTATTGATCTACAAGACTCTATTAAACTTGCTTATGACTCATAGAACCTATGAACCTAAAGCTCCCATACCAACTTGTAAAAGAGGGTTATATCGAGGCATGCCAGCGGAACAACAGGTATACCTTGTAGTCTCCAATAGCTTGGCACCACTCTCTAATGACCATCACGATCTGAGGTACCTGAATCGGCACAAAGAATGTGCAGAAACATAGAATGAGTACACTACAGTCGATATCTAATAAGTATCAATACTAACCTCGGTGGAGTAGTGACGAAGTTCAAGTCAAGACACTCACTAGTCAAAATAACCCGTGCAAGATATCAATATAAAACTGACAACGGAAAATATAATAGATTAAATATCAACCAAGATTGGGGCATGTGATAACAGTAAAAACTCGACCAGCAACTCAATAAAACACAAAGTGAAGTCATTTAAGGAAAACAAGAATATGGTCAAATTATCAACCCGTTCCAACCCATGAATAACATCAATAATCACCCTGAAATACAACGTAACATCATCAACAAGACACCCTTATGTCGTCGCATGATCTTCACAATGAAATATTTCCCCTTATATAGCGGGCCTAAGACCTCTTATCTCGCCGCATGCGCATCAATAAACACCACAATTATGTTGCCGCATGTGCATCTCGCCACCCATATACTCCACGCAATAACAATCAACTCGCACAACAAGCCCACATATGCCACAATATCACAAAAAGCAATAACATCCCAAAGGTACATCAAGGTATAGTCCATGGCTCAACAACAAGATGCACAATCACAAATTCAAGGCATATTAATAGTCTAAGGTTTAGTCCGGTTACAAACCACACATACGCCCGTGTACACACTCGTCACCTCATGTACACGTCTCTTCACATAGTACAAATAATGCAAATTAGACCAAATCCTAAGGGGTAATTCCCCCACACAAAGTAAGGCAAGATACTTACCTTAAACAAGCTATGTCAATACTCTAAGAAGCCCTTCCCGCGTGAATCAGCCTTCTGACGACTCGAATCTAGCAAAAATAACTTAACAATATCAAAAAATTCATATGAAACAAGCACAAACGATAAAGCTAAGATCTTGGTTCAATTATGCAAAGTCAAGCCAAAAATTCAACCCCGGGCTCGCACCTCGGAACCCGACAAAACTCACAAATTCCTAACACCCATTCGAATAAGAGTCCAAATATATGTGTTTTATCCAAATCTGACCTCAAATCGACCCTCAAATCATCAATTATTACTTTAGAAACTTTTTTACTAAATCCCCAATTTCTTCATTTAGATTCATCATTCAATTGCTAAAATCAAGGTTGGAATCATGAATAATAGTCAAATTTGAGTAAAATTACTTACCCCAATCCAAATCGTGAAAATCACCTCCAGAATCGCCCAAATCCTAGCTCTATATCTCAAAATGTGATAAAATAACCAAAACCCTCAAAATAGAGTACTTAATGGATTTTTCCCAGGTATACACATCGCGGTCGCGAAGTCCATTTCCATGCCCAGCTGTAGACCCTTCTGCTCGAACGCAGGGCCATCCTCGCAAACGCGATGCTCACACTTGCTGGGTCTATGTAAACACAGTCGCATGCACGCAAACGCGAACACGAAGAACAATGCATGTCATCCCCCCAGTCGGACTTCCTCTACGCAAACACGACCATTCCTATGCGAATGCGAAGGCCACTGCCTCTTAAGCTCTGCAAACGCGACCTCTCCTACGCGAACTCAAAGAACAAAGCTTGCCTAATGCCAAGCTATTTATAAATTTAATGCTCAAGAGTGTGTGAAGAAGATGATTGTGATTTTTCTAACTAAATTACTACGAACTAATATGCAAGCAAGAAAATAAGATCGCAAGTAGAGCAAACGAACACTTAGAAAGAATTCAATGAGATGGGGATATTACAGGGTTATGGGATTCATGTCTCTCCTATTGCATTTTTCCGGTTGATGTAATCACTTGACTTATCTAATTTGTTGATTAGCAGGGTTTGTTATGATCGCAAAGTTCTTTCAACGCTTCGCTCGCATATTCAAGCCAACCTAACCTAAGGGTTATAATGTTTGTTAAAATGGGTACCCGAGTCGGGGCAAGGGTTAAAGGATTAATTAAAATATAAAACAAAAACAAAATAAAATAAATATACCTACCTGCCCCCAGTGTTGCGCGTCACACTAGGCCTGACGCTAGGGGGTTTTGTCGCTTCTATTTTTTCTGCCACAGGAAGTGTGGGGCACTGGCCTAGGTGCTGATTTTCGATTTTTCTACTTTTTTTTTAATGAACATCCCCACCAACCCGAGCACTTAGTACATCCATTAAACACATTCTACACCATCCCTACCTATTATTTCTATGACTACAAAGAAAACAAAAAAAAACCTCTAATCTACTCTCACTAAAAAAAAACTAAACTACGAAAGCGATTAACTTTGGGTTGCCTCCCAGCAAGTGTCTGATTTAACGTTGCGGCATGATGCAACACGTTCCCTCACACATCCACCACGTATATCAAAGTTTTGTGATGATGAACGCAACCACCTTAATAGTGTTTCACTCTCTTCCCATTGACTAAAAATGTGCCATTGCTTTCGGGATCCTTTAGCTCAACAGCTCCATGCTTCGTAACTCGCACTACTTCAAATGGACCCGACCATCTAGACTTGAGCTTCCCAAGAAAGAGCTTCAACCTTGAATTGAACAATAGAATGGCTTGACCGGGTTCGAACTCACGATGAATAATGTATTTGTCATGCCATCTCTTTGCTTTCTCTTATTACAACTTCGCATTCTCATATACATGCAGTCGAAACTCTTCGAGCTCATTTAGTTGCAACATCCATTTTTCCCCAGCTAGATCCATATCAAAGTTGCGCTTCTTGATTGCCTAATATGCCTTGTTCTCAAGCTCAACAAGCCAGTGACAAGTGTTTCCATAAACCAACCTGTATGGTGAAGCGCCAATTGGAGTTTTGTATGCCGTGCGATATGCCCATAGCACGCCATCTAGCTTGCTAGCCCAATTCTTCTACTTGCGCTCACTGTCTTCTCTAAAATTTCTTTACCTCCCTATTTGAGACCTCCACTTGACCACGAATTTGCAGATGATAAGCATTTGCGACCATGTGTCTCACCCCATACTTAGCTAAGAGGTTGCCCAACAGTTTGTTACAAAAGTGAGTACCTCCATCACTTATCAAAGCACGCGGAGTTCCGAATATCGTGATAATATTTATCTTCACAAAGCTCACCACCACCTTAGCATCATTCATAGGTAGAGACACAACCTCAACCTGCTTTGACACATAGTCAACTATAACCAACATGTACCGATAGACATTTGATGCAGGAAACGACCCCATTAAGTCTACTCTCCAACATCGAAGATTTTGACCTCAAGTATGCCCTTCAATGGCATCTCATGCCTTCTCGAAATTGTACCCGTCCTTTGGCACCTATCACATCTTTTCACAAAAGCATGTGCATCCTTGAATAGCTTGGGCCAATAGAATCCCGTCTGCAATACCTTTGCAACTGTTTTGTCTCCATCATGGTGCCCCCAATGTGGTGATGCATGAAAATCATGTAAAATTGCTTCCATCTCCTCCTCAGGAACACATCGGTGCACCAGCTGATCTACATACTACTTAAACAAAAGCAGCTCATCCCATAGATAAAGTCTAACATCATGCATGAATTTTCTCTTACCATCCAGAGATAACTCTGATGGAATCACCCCACTTACAATGAGGTTCACATAATCAGCACACCATTGGGTCATGCCAGCTGTGATGGCTAGCAATTACTCATCATGAAAACTTTCTTGAATTTCGCCCCCTTCCTCAATATGTGGGTGAGTTTCCAATCGCGACAAATGGTCTGCTACCTGATTATTTTTCCCTTTTTGATCTTTGATTTCCACATCAAAGTCCTGCAAAAGAAGAACCCAATGAATTAGTCTAGGCTTAGCATCTTTTTTCTCAAACAAATACCTGATGGCTGCATGGACTGTGTAGACGATGGCTTTAGTTCCCACCAAGTAGGTCCTAAATTTGTCAAACGCCCATGCTACCGCTAGCAACTCTTTTTCTGTGACTGTGTAATTAATCTTAGTTGGGTTTAGAGTTTTGCTAGCATAGTAAATTGAGTGGAACACTTTATTTTTCCTCTGGCCCAATACAGCCCAATTTGCCGTGTCATTGGCATCACGCATCAACTTAAAAGGCTCTCCCCAATCTAGGGCGGTGATAATTGGTGCAGTTACCAATCTCTTTTTTAACTCCTTGTACGCCTTCAAGAAATTCTCATCAAACGTAAAAGGCGTATCCTTCTCAAGCAACCTGCATAAGGGAGCAGAAATCTTAGAGAAATCCTTAATGAATCTACGATAGAAACTTGCATGTCCCAAAAAGCTTCTGAGTCCTTTAACAGAGATTGGAGGCGGTAGTTTTTTAATTGCATCCACTTTTGCCTTATCCACCTCCAACCCATCTTTGGACACCTTGTGCCCGATTACAATTCTTTCTCATGCCATAAAATGGCACTTCTCCCAGTTCAGCACTAAGTTCGTCTCTTAACACTTGGCAAGAACTTTACTCGAATCCGCTAAGCATTCATCAAAAGATGGTCTGAAGACCGAAAAGTTATCCATAAATATTTCAACAAATTTTTCTAACATATTTAGTGAAGATTTCTATCATGCACCTTTGAAAAGTTGCAGGTGCATTTCCACAACCCAAATGCCATTCGCTTAAAAGCATAAGTGCCATAAGGACAAGTGAAGGTGGTCTTCTCTTGGTCCTCTAATGTAATTGATATCTGGTTATAGCCGGAATATCTATCAAGGAAACAATAATAGTCTTGTCCGGTCAACCTATTTAACATCTGATCAATAAAGGGAAGGGGGAAAGTGATCCTTTCTAGTAGCATTATTTAGTTTCCGGTAGTCAATGCAAATTCTCCAACCGGTGACAACCCTAGTTGGAATTAATTAATTATGATCATTTATAACCACTGTCTTTCCACCCTTTTTAGGCACACATTGTACTGGACTTAACCACTTGCCATCAAAGATGGGAAAGATAATACCTCTGTCGAGCCACTTTATGACTTTCTTCTTACCACTTCCTTCATGACTGGATTCAAGTGGCGTTGGTTTCCACATTCGGTTTGTGCCCATCCTCCATGAGAATTTTATGCATACAAAATGCTGGTCTAATACCAAGAATGTCAGATATGGTCCAACCAATCACCCTCTTGTGCTATCTAAGCACGCGAAGTAGCTTTCTTCCTGCAAAACAGATAAATCAAAAGATACAACAATTGGTAAAGTTTCATCAACACCCAAATAAGCATAATGAAGATGAGAGGGTAATGTCTTGAGTTCCAATTTAGGAGCTTCTTTGATAGACGGCTTGGGGTGGTCGAGTTGGTCTATCTAGAGGCTCGAAATCGATCAGTCCTTTGATATAAGCACATGCATCCAGATGATGCACCATCTCCTTCACCTCATCATCTAAGTCAATGTTGTCAAACAACATAAGTGCTTTCTCTAGAGAGTCATCTAGAGATGGACAATAGATCTATAAGCAAGCTACAATATGACTATGGTTGGCCTTGGGGATCCTAACCCTAATTGACTGAAAACTGAGAGAGGCATCAAATTTATGCTAGCCCCCAAATCACAGAGTGCCCGTCCCATATCTACCTCACCAATTCGCACCTGTATGGTGAAGCTCCCTGGATCCTTCAACTTTTGCAGCAACTTTCTTGGAATTCTTGAGGTGCACTCTTCAGTAAGTGCCACTGTCTCAAACTCTATCAACTTTCTTTTGTTAGCCACAATATCTTTGATGTACTTAGCATATTTTGGGATTTCATGCAGCACATCAACCAATGGTAGATTCAATTGAATTTGGCTCAGCATATCAAGAAATTTGTTGAACATCTTGTCATCACCTTTCTTCTTCAATCTTTGTGGGAACGGAAGTGGTGGCCTTGCTATCGGAGTTTTTTCACTTTCTTCAGTTTCTTTCTCAGTTTCTACCACAGTTTTGGGGACCAATTCACCCTTAGGAGTGACTTTTTCTTTCTTTCTTTTTGGTACTTCTTCTAATTCTCTGTCATTCCTCAAAGTTACAGCATTTACCTGAGGATTCTTATCTGTATCACTTGGAAGGACCCTGCACGTCGAGTAATTTGTTGTGCAGCCAATTGCCCAATCAACCTCTCTATATTTCGAAATTCAGTGCTCAATTATTGATTGTCTGTTCGAAGTTGTTGGTTTTCAATCAACAGCTTTTTTAACACATCATTAGTACTTTCTTCTACCTGTTGAGGTGACTTTTGAGGCTGATTATAGTTCCCTTGAGGCCTGTATTGATTCTGAGTGGTCTGGTTCCCACCCCATGAGAAATTCAGGTGATTCCTCCAATTAGGATTATAGGTGTTCCCATAATGATTATTCTGGTTCATTGGACCTCTACCTTACTGGCCCACATAATAAACAGACTCGGGATTCACCGGACATTGGCCACTCATATGGCCATCTCCATAAATTTAACAACATATGGCCATCCTCTGAACCTGCTACATTTGATGCTCTTGACCCATTGCCATCTTAGTCACTAGGTTGGTTAGCTTAGAGATTTCTGATCGCATGGCTGACACCTTAGCTAGTTCGAGTGTACTTGATGAGTTGTATTTTATCATCCTTCTTGGTTCAGCCTCACCCTGTCAATTATGATCATTTGCAAAGAAATTGTTCAGCCGAGTCTGAATCTCACTGTGTGGATTTTGCATGCAACTTCCTCCACAAGTTGAATCAAGATTTCATTTGGAGATCTCGTCCAACCCATCAGCAAAGGTATCTCGCAACACCTCATCATTCTGACGATGATGTGGGAAGTCTCTGAGTAGTTTCTTGTACCTTTCCCAGGCTTGACGAAGATTCTCACCATCTCGTTGTTGAAACCCATGAATTTGGCTCCTCAGCGACTTTGTTTTTTTTGTGGGAAAAAAACTTGATTAAGAATTTCGTGCTAGATCATCCCAAGTGTGTATTAAGTTCGCGAGCTCTTTGTTTAACCATTCCTTAGGTTCCCCCAGTAGTGAAAAGGGAAACAATGTCAGTCTGATGTAGTCCTTGGAAACGTTTGGATAATTATAAGTATCCGTAATTTCCAAAAAGTTTTGAATGTGCCGCTGCAGATCTTCATGAGATAGATCCACATACTGCCCAGTGGACTGGATTAGCTATACCATGTACTGTTTGAGCTCAAAGTTACCCATGATGTCAGGCTTCACGATAACCTGAGTTGTATTTGCAAGATTAGGCCACTCCCTCTCAAGCTCTGCAAACGTAACCTTCCTATGCAAATGCAAAGAACAAACATCGTCTGATGCTGAAATGCAGTTCGCAAACGCAACTACTATTGGGTCCAAATACACACGCAAGTATACACGGTCGACAAGTAATAAAGTGATAAGAAAGTATCATTCCCACGAAATACTTAGAAAGAATTCAATGATATGGGGATATTCCAGGGTTATGGGATTCATGTATGTCATATTGCATTTTTTCGGTTGATATAATCACTTGACTTATCTAATCTATTGATTAGTAGGGTTTATTACGCTCGCGAAGCTCTTTCGACGCTTCGCTCGCCTATTCAAGCCAACCTAAAACTCTATGTCTATTGAATCAAAGTTGTCAACAATACATGTGTATTTCCTACAACAACAACCAAGTAAAGCAAGTAGAACATGTCTATCCTAATCGCGAATCTATTCCCCGATGCCCGGATTCAAGAACTTATTCTAGCCAATCTTATATGCAATCTATAGTTCCCACTTCCAAGTTCAACTATAAATTCCTAGATAGTACTCTATTGTTATCTATGCAATAGAATAATTAAGTGCAAGATTGAATAAACAAAATTAATATGATAAAACAAGGAAAACAATAAACCGTCAAATTACAAAAGTCAAGAACGATCCATAACCCTAGAATAACGAGGTTCTTAGCCACTTATGTTCATAACAACAATAAAAATATCATTTTTAAACACAAAAGCTATGAATACTAGATGATGGATGGAAGAATTGATGAATTCCGTGCTCCCGAGTGCTCCGTACTTGTGTTTTTCTCTCAAAGTGGCGTCTCCTCCTCCAAAATAGGTTTAGACTTTCTTTTATACGAGTTGGGGGCATCTTGGGTCGAAATAACTACCCGGGCGAAGTAGGACAAGTTCCCGTCACCAACGCCCAGGGTAGCGTAGGGCGCTAACCCTGGCACTGTGAAATTTTGAGGTCTGATTTCTACGCCATAGGTAGCTTCCCACGCTAGCCAGGGCGCTACTTTGTGGCATTTTTTCCATTTAATCCCCTTTTTTCTTCAAATCACGCACCTTCATCTCACATTGCCTCCGAATGATTCCTACACATAAAATTGTCATGAATTAGCACAAAATAATTACATTACACATCCGAAATATATGAAACATGAGCAAAATGCGAGGCAATATACATATAAGTATACGTACTTTAAGGTGATTATCGACTACCTTGTGGCTATCGCAATGAAGGAAACTAGACGTCAGCAAATTAACAGTCCAAAACAAGGGAAAATTATCTGAAACCCAACTGAAACTCACCTAAGGCCTCCAGGAACCCGTCCAATCATACCAACCAATCCCAAAACATAATATGAACCTACTTGAGGACTACAATCACACAAAACAACATTTAAACCACTAATCGCACCTCAATTCAAGCCTAAGTAACTAATCAAAATTTCCAAATTCAAAACTTACGCCAAACATGCCTAAATAGCTCGAAATGACCTCAAATTTTGTATGCAAGAGCCAAATGACATAATGGACCTATTCCAACTTTCGGAACAAAAATGTGAACCCGATACCAACAAAGTCAACTATCGGTCAAACCTATCAACCTTCCAAACCTTCAACTTTTCAACTTTCGTCAAATAGAATAAAAATTACCTAGGGACCTCCAAATCCAAATCCAGACGTACACCTAAGTCCAAAATCACCATACGAACCTAGTGAAACCATCAAAATACCATTATCGGGTCATCTACACAAAAGTTAAACTCTGATTAGCCCTTACAACTTAAGCCTCCAACCAAGGGACTAAATATCCCAATTTAATTCAAAAGTCCTCGAAACCAAACCAACCACCCCGACAAGTCACATAATCACAAATACACATACGAAAAGCTTCAAAAGGGGAAACGAGCTCAAATACACAAAATAAGCGGTGGGGTCGTTAGACCCAGTGTGCTTATCCCATCAGATGTTTCTACATTTTCTGTCAGAGGAATTGTCTTTCCCATTTCCACTCAAGCTACCCATTTTACCTTTACCTTTGCCTTTGATGATGCTAGTAGGGGGAGGAGGTGGAGGACCTCTTGATCTTATATGGTGTGTTGATGTTGCCAGAGCGCACGAATCAACCTTTGGGAATGAGAACAATCAAAAAGACAGAAAAACAAAAAGTAGCCAAGTTAGTAAGGCAGAAATGAGAAAAGAATGTCTTAATATTTAAACATATAGCACATAAGGAATTTAATAACTCGCATCCTAATTTGGGACCTCGTTGTGCCCGAGGTAGGCCTAAAGCGACAGATAAACTTGGAGAAAATTTTGACAACATGTTTCATCCCATTAACTCGAAATAAATCAAATCATTCTATTACTAAATTGAAATAAGGAAATAGAATCACTAGTGGCTCAAGGTTTTATTACATAAATTCTAAAACAAAATCTACTGCTAACTATAAAATGATTTTTGAAGTTTCATTACATAAAAGAAAATGCCCCTTTTTTACTTGGTCCCGGATGGCCTTACTCCGTGTCTTACCTTCTTCGCTCCTTTGATTATGTTTCCCGAGTTTTCGCATGTCAATCACCAGGTAAGCCATTGCCGACTTTCCACCCTTATCATATTTCATACCCTGGCAGTCCTAGAGTCTCTTCCTTATATTTTCTTCTAACTCCATCAATCCCTGCTCCAAATACTCCAACCTTTCTGTTTCTTTGTTTGCTATCTCTCTCAATTCTGTTATAGCTTCCATGTCATCTTCTGTTGCTCCCTGTGCTTGGCTTCGAATTCAAAGAACCTCTTTCGCAACCTTCTGTGTTTCACTTGGGCCTTGTCTTATTCGTCTATGATCCTTACCTTCAGCTTGATACCTTGTTTTGACATCCCCAGTTATGTCATCTTCTAGCCATGAAAGATAGTAATACATGTGCCCAACATGATATCTATCGGGCTCTATGGTTTCTTTTCCCCTAAGATGGATTTCTAATTCTAGATGTGTTGAGCTTCAAACTTAAAAGGTATGACATCCCCTTTGAAGCCAGCCTTGTGCTTTGTCCAGTTGGATACTTGTCGTATGACCTGCTTCCTTCCAGCTTTCCTTATTACCCTTATTGAAGCATAAGGATAAATACCTCTTAACCGTATCAGCACCAAATAAGTAGCCTTCTTGGACCGTATGATAAGATCCTTACTTGGAAACTATTTGAACATCCACTGTACTTGTTCCTCAGACAAATTGTTGAAAAGGTGTGCCCATCCTTTAGCATCAGTGGGCCTTGCGAATCTCTCTGGAGCAAAAGTTATCTTCTTTGGATGATGGCTGGTAATGTAATCATTCAACAGTCTGCAAAGAAATTCCTGGAGGAAATCGCCTTTCTAGAGGTGTTTTATCATCCACACTTGCAACAAAAGGTTGCTCCCTTCAAAGTAACCCACCCCATGCTTGTATCGGTCAAGGGCTCGGTATACTTCTACTAATATCATAAGGATAATAGTTTAGGATTGTCCCTCGATCCCTTCCATCATGGTCCTGGCTACCATGGCTATTCGGGTATGGATCTTTTCCCCTTGAATCGGGAAGATTATCATCCCCAAGAAAATAAAAATGAAAGCATAAATCTTACAGTGGATCTATCCAACAAAAGTAATGGCCACTTCTTCATGAAACAACAAATATGATTTGTTGTTCCCATACCATTCATATAGAAAATCAAAAGAGATGTAGGACTTCTTCAAGCAACCTAGTTCATCGTTGTTTTCGATCTCGAACATTTTTTGAAAACTGAAGGGTGTACGGTTTTCCGGTACCAATAGACTGAGACTATCCCAAGGGATTCTAGCAAAACCTCCAATTTCTTCCAAGAGTGGGGTCATCTCTAAGTTTTAGAATCGAAAGACAGCCCTTTTCACGTCCCACAACATAGTAGCAACCTCAATCAGTTCCTTGCATGGCTGAACGTCCATCAAGGATAGCAAGTTACCCAATACCTGTCTCACATGATTCCTGTCACATTGAGGGAGTCGTTCCACCATTTGATTAGCTTGGATGGAATGCTATGGACCACCAAACCTAGATATGTCGTGCTTCATTTTCTTGCATTGAAAAGGTGTTAGATCTACCCCTCCTGATTTGATATATTAAGCCATAATAGTTAACATGTTGACACATCTTCTCTAAGTAATGCACATAGTATGAGAGTATCCCTCGGGATTGTAGAAATCCCTTTGGACTTTTGACAGCGTATATCTAAATAGATTTAATACACCAAGGGTATTATCCATCTTGAGTTTATCATGATGTATGCAGAGTTTTGTACAGAGTGGGTTTCTAAAGGTCTAACCTATACTCTCAAGCGGACAACTTGAAAGGGGAAGGCACGGGATCATCGACTGCAGCGCTGATCGACTAGTCTTCCACTAAAAATCCTTTCCCAGTTTAAAAGGGTATTTTTCGAAAAGCCTGGACACTCATCAAGTGCCGCTATGTTGATAATAGGCATGAGTGAAATATGATGTTGAAATTATGCTTATGAAAAAATGATAACACATAGCCAAGTTTACCTGATTAAAAAAGATATAAAGACACTATTAATAACACGGTAAATAAATAAGGGAGAAACGGAAAAGAAAGGGAAAGGAAAATAGTCAGCATGTTTCTCAAATAATCATAAAATTCGAAAAATATGATTGAACAGTAAAATAAATAAAGGAGAGGGGAAAGGGGAAGTTCATGGGGTAACAACTTTGAGCAAGTAAAGGGACGGAAAAAGGGAGGTGCATGACAGAATTCAAATAAAACAACTCAATTAACAATCACACAAAGCAAAATATCCATTATGATAAGAGCCTAAGTATTCTTAGCAGAGTCAACATGTTGATGTGCCCCATTTTCTCGTGAAAGCGGATTTTGACATGTGTCAACTCTTGTTAAATGGGTATCAAAAGAGAGAGTCACCACCTAAAAATTTTAAGGTGCGTTAGGGAACCTATTTACGAGTAACTCTATTTTAGTTAGTCAGCGCTACCAAAAATCGGGTAAGGGTTCAAATTACCTCGAAAAGAAGGTGTTAGGCATTTTTCGAGGTCCACAACTGTGGTTCTCGGGTGAATTTAAAATTACCTGGGAATATTAAGTTATTAAATTAATTTTCCTAAGTGGACGTACGAATTGATTCATCATTAAGCTAAGTGAATAAGCGATCAGATAAGCTAATAATCACTCTAAGTAGAGCAAATTACTGGATATAGTTCAGCTACTAATAATCAACTAATTTAGAGGATATTCGAAGAAGTAGCACGAAGATAATACAAAGATGTAATTGGGAATGAAATGATTCATTAATCAACTAATATTAATAGATAAAGCTTTTCAATTACAAAGAAGTTCAAACCTTAGAGCTACTTGAAAAATCCTAAATGCTAATCACTAAGCTTGGGGAGAACATACGTGATTAATTAGACACAATTGGGAGGGGGGGGCTAAATTTTTAAGCCTAAAGGATCACCCCGTGAAACATAAATAATAGGCAAAAAGGCCTCTTGGCCACTTAAACTTGTACCGGATTGTCATGCCGGAAAATGAACTTTCAAAATTCCCATATGAACACATCACTTGAGCATAAGTGAACTAATAAACACCTCTGACAGTTGAATCAATCTACACGGCATCAGTTATTCCTAGTTAGCTGTTGTGCGTGTAAGTCACGCATGACAGGAGCGTGAATGTGATTTTTTTAATGGCCAACGGTAATAAAACCCAAGGGCCCATCTATTTAGGGGGATTCTTCTTCTTCCTTTGGCCTACAACCTCCATTTTTTACTTATACAAGCTCTGAATTTCATCTTCTCTTCAAATTTTTTACAGATTCAAGTCAAATTATTTCTTCTCTAGGTTGATATTTAATACTTAGCAACCTTAGGTGCAATGGTTGCTCAGATTATCCAGCAAGCACAAACTATATCTCCAGCTACCCGATTACTATCTTTAAGTTGTTTACCTAAAGCGCACTAATTCAATTCTAAATTGTACCCTATGTGTGCCTACCCGTCTCATTTCTATGCTCCAGGAGGCGTTTGGATAGCTATAGGGGTGGTTCTAGACTAGAACTAAGGTTGATCAAGAACTAAAACTAAGCTACAACAAGTGAAACAAATAGGTCTTTCAAAGGACACAATTAGCATGTAAAGGGCTCACATTTACCTCCCATATAGACTCATATATAGGTGCGAGGACTGTTACTAATTAAAACTAATTTTAAAGGTAGAGAAATTGAATCTGTTGACATGGTAGACTAGTATAACATATATTTCCTATAAGCATGATTTCTAAATGTGGTGGTATACTAAACAAATTTCCTAAACTAACTTGTACTATTGAAGTAATTTGCTTAAGCCTAAAATAAGATTTCTAGGTGACACGTATATATGTGATCGATTACAATAGTGAGGCGCATAAACAGTATAAGTATTAATCTTGTATGCATGATCTCTTTGTGAATGTCATACCAAGAATTACAAAAGCAAGATTTCGTTATTATGTCCTATAGGCAGATTTTTACGTGATTAAGGTCTTAGCGAGAACCAGTGAGTTAAGTTGTGAAGCAATCAAGTAACACATGTCATTATTTTAGTCCTATAGGCATGATTCTAAGCGTAAGAGCTTGAGAACATGATCTCTAAGTAGTGGTGAAGATAAGCGAACAATTAACACAGACTAGACCTAATAGGCATGCTAACTAGGTGATGTTGTTGGTTTATTAAACCTTATAGGCAAATTATATAGGCGGTGCTCAATCCACATTAATTAAAGTCCTAGAATCATGGTTTCTAAATGAAACAAGCAGAAGATGAGAACATGTTTTAAAATATAAATCCTATAGGCATGATCGCTAGTAACAGGTAGCACATAGGAAATTAAAGCATGATTTATAACGGCAGGTAGAAAGTAAGGATTTTGGGATCTATAGGCATGTTATCTACCCAAGCATGTATGAATTAAGCTATCCCCAGGCCCAGTTCACTATTTCCCCCATTATTCGTCTTTATAATTTATTACAGACCAATAAAAAATATTACAAGCCCAATATGAATACAAAAATAACCTAGTAATACTCTTGGGCCTTCAACATCCTTAAGACTTCATGCAAAACAATAGTCCCAAACACCAATTGCACAAGATTAAGCTGACAGTGTGATTTTGGACCCAATACCAAGTTTGGTCCAATAGACTAGGCCCAAACTCAGAAGCAAACCTCACTTTGTTTACCAGTTATGACCAACAGCTAATAAAAGTACCAAGAATGCAAGTGAAAGACTATACAAGTATGTCATCTAGATGAGTTCAAACTTAGGCAAGAAACATACATATGCACTCAGAAGATTTTGGCCCTTTACGTCTGCAAACTAACCAAGAATAGGATCCTCTAAATAATACTTTGGGATGTGATATCTAAGAGGTGAGAGAGAACACAGAAACATGACAAGAACACATTTGAGAACCCATCAGATTCATGAAACCACATAAAGGATCTTACGGACATATACCCTGGATGGATTCAAAGTTAGCATGAGAGGCATTTAGACATAAGTCTACACTGGGGGAATCTTAGTACAAAAACACATACGTGAGCATAAAGACACAAACAACAAAGAGCATCCTACGAACATTATTGTATATGAATAATACTTATCAAGCCACAAGGAGGGGTTTATGTAGTATTTGATTTGGCGAAAAAACAAGGAAAGAAAACCAATAAAACTCAAACACAGAAAGAAAAAATTGCTTGCAATCAGTAAAACGATTGGTAAAGGAAAGAAATTCGCTTTCAAACCCTAGTTAGGGTTCCTTGATCGCAAATCGTCTTGTGAGTGCAAGAATCATTCTCTTTAATGTGTATATAGACGAAATATCGTATGAATCCCCTAAGATCAAAGTCAGTCAGGTCCGATTATGAAAGATAATACTTGTCAAAATCGGGCAAGTATTAAGTAACACCATAAACACGTAAATGGTAGCGAGACAATACAAATAAGGCAAGCAGATCATGAAAGGATTCCATGGTATAGTGTGATTTGGAGAAGGTTTGAATGGATAGGGTTAATATAGGGGAAAAGAGTAGGGAGGATTGAGAGGCGACTGCAATGAGGAAATGGGGTTAGGGTTTGGGATTGGGTGAATTAAAAAAGGGGAAGAGCTGTGAGTTGTTGATCGTTTGGAATCAACGGCTGAGATTTAAAAAGGGGTGCTCGGTCGGGTGTGTCGGGTAAAGATCGGGTTTGGATAGGGTTAGCGGGTTGGATCATCTGGTTGGGCTCAAAGGTGTTAGGCCAAGTGTTTTGAACCTTTTTGGTCCGAGTTTGCCTAATTTGGGCTGGATTTTGAGATCTACAAAATTAAATAAAAATAAATTATAAAAATAGCTAAACAATATATAAAAACCATTTATGAAATTAAATACTTTAAAATAGTAGATTATGATTATAAAAATATAAAAATGCTATTTTGACATAAATAGTATAATAAATATAATTATTATGAATGCATGGGCTATTATTGCAAATAATGCATAAATGATATAAAATGTAATACAATTGTAAGAAATTATATAAAAATATTGTAAATTTTAAAAATAAAATAATTATTTTGGCTAATTGGTCACTCATAAATGATTTTAAAATAATAAGTAAATAATTTATTGTTTATAAAATGCTAGAATCAATTAAAAATGTTTATGATATAAATAAAAATTATTTCTATAAATCTCCTATAATAATAATTTGAGAAAAATGCTTATGCAGTAGTAGTAAGATAATAAATAGATATTTTAAACAAGTCATGGCGTAATAATGTAGGAAGATAGCCTATAAATGGTACTAAAAGATAAAAAAGTACATTTTAAAAACATAACAACCCACAAAAGATAAATGGAGAATTATGGGGACAAAATATAGTATCAATAGCAATTATACACGCGCTGAAGATTTGGAGGCATTATTTATGTGGCGTGTAATGTGAGATGTATATGGATCATCGAAGTCTTCAGCATCTATTCAAGCAAAAGGATTTGAACTTGAGGCAGCAGAGGTGGTTGGAACTATTGAAGGATTATGATATCCCCATTCTTTATCATCTGAGGAAGGCCAATGTGGTAGCAGATGCATTGATTAGAAAGGCAGAGAGCATGGGGAGTTCAGCATTTATTCCAGTTGGGAAGACGCCTTTGGCTATGGATGTTCAGTCTTTGGCCAACAGGTTTGTGAGATTGGATATATCGAAGCCTAGTATGGTCCTTGCTTGTTTTGTATCTCACTTATCCTTGTTTGAGCGCATTAAGGATCGTCGGTA
This sequence comes from Nicotiana obtusifolia, assembly GCA_002018475.1. Classification (NCBI taxonomy): domain Eukaryota; kingdom Viridiplantae; phylum Streptophyta; class Magnoliopsida; order Solanales; family Solanaceae; genus Nicotiana; species Nicotiana obtusifolia. The sequence goes on from MCJB01052919.1 coordinate 54,011, forward strand.
TGATGATCCCTATTTGCTTATCCTTAAGGACATGATGCTGCAAGGTAGTGCTAAGGAAGTGTCTATTGGTAATGATGGTATATTGCGGTTTCAAGACCGACTTTGTGTTCCTAGTATGGATGGGTTGAGAGAGTTGGTTTTTGAGGAGGCTCATAGTTCGCGATATGAAGTGTCCGGTAAGGCCTTTCTTCGCCTGTTGTAAAGCTAGCCCTTGCTCAAAGATCTTTTTTATTTAGCACTAGAGGGAGCCCTCCAATCTTAAAAAACCGATGAAATGCGATCTCATAGGCAACTTCCCATGAGGGCTGGACCCCCAGCATCTGTCGAAGAAAGGGGTAACTCAATCATGAAACTGAATTTCCAAGCAGCAGGATATATTCTATTCATCTGGATTGAAGCAGCATTATTAGTGGGGGAGGATGAAGAAAGACATTGTTGGATATGTTGCTCGGTATTTGAATTGGCAGGTCAAGTATGAGCATCAGAGACCTGGTGGTTTGCTTAAGAAGATTGAGATACCGGAGTGTAAGTGGGTGTATCACTATGCACTTAGTGGTAGGTTTTCCACGGACATTGAGGAGATTTCGCGATGCTTGGGTCATCGTGGATAGACTGACCAAGTCTGCACATTTCAATCTAGTCAAAACATCCTACACTTCGGAGCGATTGACTAAGATCTACATAAGGGAGACTATCTGCTTGCACGGTGTGCTTGTGTCTATTATCTTTTATCAAGGCACTTAGTTTACTTTTCACTTCTGGAGAGCCGTTCAGCGTTAGTTAGGCACGCATGTTGATTTGAGCACTACATTTCACCCTTAGACGGACAGGCAGTCCGAGTGGACCATTCAGATTTTGGAGGATATGTTGAGAGCCGGTATCATAGATTTCAAAGGTCAATGTGTAAGGACTCAGCCAATCATTTTGAGTATTTAGCCCTGTTTCCCCTATTTTATGCTTTGCATATGTGTGCTTATGGTTATGGGACTTGCGTGGATGGTTGGTTTAGGTTTCAGGGAGGTTTTAGATTGAATTGGGATACTAAGTCTCTGGGTTGGACGTTTAAGTTGTAAGAGTTGACCGGAGTTTGACCATTGGGTAGACAACTCCGGAATGGCGTGTTGATGGTATAGCTTTTTATGGTGATTTTTTCCTTACGGATATGTCCGGATTTGGATTTAGGGGTTCCTATGTCATTTTGGCTTAAAATTGCAAAAGTTGAAGGTTTGGAAAGTTGATAGGTTTGACCGAGAGTTGACTTTGTTGATATCGGGTTTGGATTTTGGTTCCAGGAGTTGGGATAGGTCCATTGTGTCATTTGAAACTTGTATGCAAAATTGGAGTCATTTGAGTTTGTTCGATATGTTTCATCACGAGAATTGGAAGTTGGAATTTCATTAATTCCTTAGTCTTGAATTGAGGTGCGATTCGTGGTTTTGATGCCGTTTTGTGTGATTTGAGGCCTCGAGTAGGTTTGGTTATGTTTTGGAATTGATTGGTGTGTTTGGACGGGGTAGCGAGGGCTCAAGTATGTTTCAGATTCGAATCATTTTGGACTAAGTTGCATTGCTAAAGGTTTCTGATTCTGGTGCATTCTCACCTGCGAAGGAAGGATCGTAGGTGCAAGTCCGCAAATGCGGACCAGGAGCCACAAAAGAGGAATTGGACTACTGGAGCAGGAGACTATAGATGCGGAAGGCTTAGCAAGGAAGCAAAGCCGCACCTACAATAGGGGACTGCAGAAGAGGGTGCGCAGGTGTATGGGGTTTGACCGCAGAAGCAGGAGGTCAAGAACTTAGCAGACTTGACAGATGCAAGAAAGGAACCATAGAAGCAGTGTCGTAGGTGCGACCTTTTGATCTGCAGATGCGAAATCACTGGCAGGATTTATAATCTGAAAGGTTTCTATTTTCTCATTTTTGGAGTTTTGGAGCTCGGTAGGAGTCGAGTTATAAAGGCTTCTCATCATAATCGAAGGGGTAAATAATCGTTACTTGATTTTGGAAAGTGAGATTTGATGATTTAATGGTCGATTTGAGGTTGGGATTGGATGAAACACATGTATTTGGACTCATATTGGAATGGGTGTTCGGAATTTGTGAGTTTCGTTGGTTTTCAAGTTGCGAGTTCGGGGTTGAATTTATGGGTTGACTTTGCTTAATTGATTCAAGATCTTATTTTTATTATTTGGAATTGCTTCCTATGGATTTTTATTGATGATATTAAGTTATTTTGGCTAGATTCGAGCCCTCCGAAGGTTGATTCATGCTGGAAGGGCTTCTTAGAGTACTGATTTAGCTAGCTTGAGGTAAGTATCTTACCTAAACTTGGTTGAGGCACTAGTTGCCTGAGTTATTTGTGATAGCTACATGCTATAGGCGGCACACATGTGTGGGGTTGAGCCCATGTGTGTGCACCGAGATATTATTCATGCTCAGGGTAGTGCTTAGGCTATGATATGCCTTGAGTTGATTGCTAAGCTTCATGTTGTGATATTTTTCCTATTTGTACCCTTTTTGTGAGCTATTTGCACCATGTTTGAGGTTACATAGAGGATAATCTCCTGATTTAATATGATAATTGCTACTTTCGTGATATTTTGCCTGATTTGAACTATGATTGCACACTTTGCACAGGCATACACCTTAGCATATCACTTATACCAGCCCGAGTATGAAATTTGATGTTTATTGATCACATACTTGTATTCTTGTATATATGCTTTGTGTGTGATATGGATTGGACGCGGGGCAGATTGTGATATTGAGCCTGTGATCATGTCGGGCGAATAGTGATATTGGGCTTGTGACCACACCGGGCGGATTGTGATATTTTGCACGTGAGTTTTCTGTGCAGCGTGTCGATATGGATTGTCACCCTCACATGCTTCTTCTTGAAAGTTTACACGCGATTTAAGGAAAGTTGATCAGTGGCTTGGTTTGATTACTAAGATTCTAAGGAAAAGTTGTCCAGTGTTTGATTTAGTTATCACAGTTCATTTTTACTTGCAACTTCCTTGGTTTATTTTACCTGATTTATTTGCATATCTTCTTTATATTTTAGATTGCTAGTTGGGCAGAATACATTAAGTTATCGTGTGCACCAAGTTGTTTTCTACCTGTGATTCATGACTTGATCATAGTATTGTTCTATACTTGTTGGAAGTATAAATTGTACAAGTGATTGGTGAGTATAATTTATAATTCTTGCTTCAATTACCTTGCCGAGGATAGTTATGATACTTGCTTAGTACATGGGTCGGTTGTACTCATATTATACTTTGCACTTAAATGTGCAGATCCAGATACTAAACCGAGCCACCAGGAGTTGAGGCTTGTTGCTAAGTTATCTTCGGAGAGACTAGGTAGAGTTGCATCTCGACCGCAATATTGGCGTCTCTTTTCATTTTGTATTGTGTTTTTTCATTCAGACAATATTGTTATTTGGCATTTCAGACTTGTATTGCCATTTTAGAGCTCATGCTTTATTTACCAGTTTTGGGAGATTTATTATGTATCGACGCTATTGTGTAATGTTGATGACTTTAGACTTGTATTATTTTTGTCATTTTTATTAGTATGATTCGTTGTTATTATGTTTGTCTTGCCTAGCAAGTGTGTTAGGCGCCATCACGATTGGTTAGTGGTTTTGGGTCATGACAAGTTGGTATCAAAGTTGTTACAACCCGTAAATTTGTACATTAAAATACACTGTGAAATAGTTTACATAAGAGGACCCAAGAACCCAAAAAATAGTTTAAAGTTAAGAAAAAGAACAAAGGTGTCGCATAGTTAGATATGCGAACCGCAAAGCACAAATGCGGACCGCATATCTAGCACCAAGAGCGCAAGTGAGACAGATTTCTGCGCTGAAATTGTGTCAAATATGCATCCAGTATGCGGACCGCATAATGCAAATGCGGACCGCAAATGTGAAACCTTCCATCGCAGAGTGGAACAGAGTTCTGGGCTGAATCCGTGTCTGAAATGCGACCAGAATGCGATCGCATTGTTGAAAATGCGAACCGCAAATCTGGCCCTTCTGCGCCGCATAATGCAATAGATTTCTGGGCTGAGATTTGCGACCAGAATGCGAACCGCATGTCCTGTTTGAGGCGGGTATGCGATCGCAAACCTGAAATTGTCAGGCACGCATTCCACTTATTGCCACGCCTATAAAAGGGATCCAAACCCATTCCTTTTTCATTTTTCTGAAGCTTAAACTCAGTAGAAGGCCCCAAACGACCTCTCTCAAAGCCCCCCCACCAAACACAACCAATTTCCTCACTTACAAACTCTAAATTGAAGAAGGAAAGCAAGAAATTGAGGAACAAAAAGGGAACCCTAGCTGAGTTTCCCCCTCTTACAAACCTACATTGAGGGCAAGACCTAGAAATTGAGGAATCGAAGAAGAGGGCTAGATAATTCACATGCAAGGTAAGTTACTACTCCCTTTCATGCAATTTTCCCTTGGACACTCATGATATGTAGTTGCATGCTTGTAAAGACCCATGGGAGGGTGACTAGAAACTATGAAATCAAGATAAGCGTGGTTAAACGGAATGGGTCATGATTATTATGGGTCGTAAATGAGTTGCATGAGCTATAAATATGTTTGATGAGGTTTAGGGGAGGAAGAGTGTAGAGAAGCACCATATGAAATTAGGAGATTGTGGTTAATGATAGCTATGACACGTAGTGAGTGACGATTGAACTGTTCTCTAATTGTAGACTAAGGAATTGTGGCAAATTCCGTAGCTTAAGAACTGGCGCAGTAAGTACCAGGTATGTGAGACTATACCGTTCCTTCTTTTGCACGACTCCTATTGAATACAATGCCACGAATGAGCCCCAAGGAGTATTCTTAGAAGCTAGTGTTGCTTACATTGTTTTCCCTCTGTGGAATGATTATTCTTGTTTCATGGTATCAATGTTGATGGTAATCCTTGAGTCTTATGAAGCTCATGTTAAAGAGGTATTCTTAACTATATGTGAAAAAGGGGATAACAAATGTATTCACTAAAAAGGGTCTGGAACACTTGTTTATAAATGAACTCGCAATGTATTAAATATATGTGTGATTGAATCCGTAGGACAGCGCCTAATGAAGGTCGGGTATGTTGTGACCGCGCCTATTGAAGGCCGAGTAAGATATGATATGATAATGATGAGCCCACAGAGGCATGATATGATGATGAGCCCACAGAGGCATATGATGACGAGCCCACAGAAGCGTACGATGACGATGAGCCCATGGAGGCGTATGTGATTGTATGAGGTAACGATTATGTAAACGGTTACGGTAACAATAAATGTATATGAAAATGGCAAGCCCACAGAGTCAAGGGTATAAGACGATGATAATGATAATAAACATGTATATGATAATGTTATAAAGGTTATATGTTTCTATCCTGATGCTTATATCATTGCTCTTATATTGTATTTCCTGTCTTACATACTCAGTATATTATCCGTACTGACGTCCTTTATTTTTGGACGCTGCATGTCGTGCTGCAGGTCCTAATAGATTGATAGACGGAGCTCCCCCACCGCAGTAGGCTACCAGTTCAGCAGATAATAGCAAGATTCATCCTTCGGACTTGCTACAGCCTTGGTATGCATTTTGTATAGGCATTTTGGACATGCCGGGGCCCTGTCCGACATAGGTTGTATAATGTCTGTTCTTGTAGAGGCTCATTAGACAAGGGTCAGTGTATGTATGGATAAGTGTTGGGTCGATTCATGTACAATTGTATTGCCTCATCGGCAAATGTATTTTGTTGTATGGTTTTGCACTTGCAGCCTCGCTGGCACACTATGTAAATAAGTATGTTTCTGTCACAAGTACAAAGTTTCAATCCATCGCGAAGTAGTTGAGATCTAAATAAAGAAAGTAAAGTAGCAGATATGAGGGGTACGCCGGCGCTTTGCAAGCAGGGTCCGGTGCCATGTCGCGGCCCTCCGGTTGGGTCGTGACAAAAGTCCTAGGTTCATCAATTCTACAGGTCATGAGCATGTTTAGTAGAGTCTTGCGGATTGGTATGGAGACGTCTGTACTTATCTTTGAGAGTTTACCAAACTGTTAGGAAAAATATCACTTTCTTGCATTCTTGTCGTCTGGATTTATTAATTCCAAAGTTTGAACCTTTACTCTTTTATTCTCTCACAGGTGATGAGGACACATTTAGCCGGATCGAGTAGGTAAGCATCAGTACCACCAGTTAGGGCCGCGAGAGGGCAGGTCTGAGGTAGAGGCCGAGGTGGGGCTTGCACTACAGCTAGAGCAGCACACCAGTCGCTCTAGTGGAGGAGCAAGTTCCGGATATTGTTGAGCCGGTGGGACCAGCTTAGACACAGGCGGTACCTATTGTTATACCTAGTCTTCAAGAGGCCTTGGCTCAGATTTTGAGTGTGTGCACAAGCTTGGCTCAAGAGGATATGATACCAATCGCACCAGCTACCTCACAAGCTGGGGAGGAGCCCAAACTCCCGCTGCTCGTACACCGAAGCAGCTAGCTTATGGTTATCAAACACTAGGGGTGTTAACGGCTCAGCCAGTTGTTTCTTTTGACCGAGGTTGATCCATCTATGACCGATGCGGAGCAGAAGAGGTTGGAGCGTTTTAAGAGGCTTGATCCTCTCGAGTTCAGTAGAAGAGAGTTAGAGGATTCTCAAAGTTTTCTGGATCAGTATCATCGGATTCTTCGCATAACGGGTATTTTGGACACTAGTGGAGTTACCTCTACTACTTTTTAGTTGATAGGGGCAGCTTACAGATGGTGGCAGACCTATGAGTCAGGTAGGCCAGCTGACGCAGTACCACTTACATGGCATCAGTTCTCAGTTCTCTACTTGGAGGCATTTGTCCCACAGACATGTAGAAAGGAGTTTCATAGAGAGTTTGAGCAGCTACACAAGGGGGATATGACTGTGACCCAATATGAGATGAGATTCGCAGATTTGGCACGTCATGTTGTATGGTTGGTTCCCACTAAGAGGGAGAAAATCAGGAGTTTCATTAATGGCCTCAACTATGGTCTACGTTATAGTTTGGCTCGAGAGGCCGAGACAGATGCTAAGTTTGACTACGTGATTGAGATTGCTAGGCGATTGGAGCATGTTAGCAGGCTCGAGTGAGAGGAGCGGGAGGCCAAGAGGCCCCGTGGTTCGGGCGGTTTTGGTGATGCCTCTTTTGGAGGCTAGTTACATTACAATAGAGGTCGTACTTTTAGGCACGCTCAGGTAGCTTGTCAGATTCCTTGTGGTTCATCAGTTAGCCACAATTCATACTGTGCTCACCCAGGTCAGTCATCATCCAGTGTGTTATCGGCATAGAGTTCTTATTGTGCTCCATCTGCACAGGGTTCCATAGGCAGTTATTCGGGTTATCAGATTCAGCAGCCTCGTTAGAGGGTTGGTTGCTTCAATTGTGGAGACATGAGTCATCTTAAGAGGGACTATTCCAAACTTCTGAGTAGGGCCCCACAGTAGAGCTCGTAGCCTATGATTTTAGCACCAATAGCTACACCACTCGCACAATTAGCTAGGGATGGGGCTCAATCAGTTCGAGGTCACCCTAGAGGGGGAGGTCGATCAAGTGGTAGTCAGGCCCATTGCTATGCATTTCCCCCCAGGACAGAGGCAGTTACTTCCAACACCGTGGTCACATGTATTTTTTTAGTGTGCCACAGGGATGCTTCAGTATTACATGGCCCTGGTTCGACTTACTCTTATGTGTCATCCTATTTTGCTCATTATTTGGATCCTCGTGATTCCTTAGATATATCTTTTCATGTATCTATATCGATGGGTGACTCTATTGTGGTGGATCGTATATATCGGTCGTGTGTGGTCACCGTTGGGGGTTATGGAACTAGAGTTAATCATTTATTACTTAGTATGGTTGATTTCGAGGTGATTTTGGGTATGGATTGGCTATCTTGTTACCATGTTATTCTTAATTGTCACGCCAAGACCGTGACGTTGGCGATGCTAGGGTTGCCTAGGTTGGATTGGAGAGGTTCTCTTGGTCACACTACCAGTAGAGTGATTCATATTTGAAAGCTCAACAGATGGTTAAGAAGGGTTGTTCAGCACATTTGGCCTTTGTGAGAAATGTTAGTGTTGATACTCCTACTGTTGAATCAGTTCCAGCTGTGAGGGAGTTCCCAGATATGTTTCCTGCAGAATTGCAGGCATGCCACCTGACAGGGATATTGATTGTGGTATTGATTTGGTGTCAGGCACTCAACCCATCTCTATTCCACCATATCGCATGGTACCAATAGAGATGAAGGAACAGTTACAGGAGTTACTTGATAAGGGTTTCATCAAGCCTAGTGTTGTCACCTTGGGGTGCACCGGTACTCTTTGTGAAGAAGAAAGATGATTCTATGAGGATGTGCATTGACTACAGGCAGCTGAACAAGGTTAATATCAAGAACAAGTACCCACTACCACGTATTGATGATTTGTGTGATCAGCTCCAGTTGATAAAATATTCTTGAAGATTGATTTGAGATCAGGGTACCATCAATTGATGATCCAGGCTTCATATATTTCGAAGACGGCTTTCAGGACCTGCCCCAATAACTTTTATGCACTTGATGAATAGCGTATTTTAGCCCTATGTTGATTACTTCATCATATTTTTCATTGATGATATATTGATGTACTCTCGCAGCCAGAAGGATCATGAGCAGCTTTTGAGGATCGTGCTCCAGACTTTAAGGGAGAAGAAGCTATATAATAAACTATCCAAGTGCAAGTTTTGGTTAGACTCGGTGGCATTCTTGGGCCACGTGGTGTCCAGTGAGGGGATTAAGGTGGATTCAAAGAAGATTGAGGCAGATCAGAGTTGGCCCAGACTGTCAACTGCTACTGAGATCTAGTGTTTCCTTGGGTTGGCTGGATATTATCGCAGTTTTGTGGAAGGTTTTTCATCTGTAGCAGCCCCATTGACTAGATTGATACAGAAGGGTGCCTATTCAGGTGTTCCGATGAGTGTGGGAGAGCTTTTAGAAGATCAAGACTGCCTTGACTACAGCTCCAGTTCTAGTTTTTCCTTCAGGATCGGGTTCTTATACAGTCTATTGTGATGCTTCACAGATTGGCATTGGATGTGTGTTAATGCAGGAGGGTAGAGTGATTTCTTATGCTTCACGTCAATTAAAGCCCCATGAGAAGAACTACCCTGTGCACGATTTGGAGTTGGTAGCTATTGTTCATGCACTCAAGATTTGGAGGCATTATCTTTACGGTGTATCTTGTGAATTGTTCACGGATCACAGGAGTCTCCAACACTTATTCAAGTAAAGGATCTAAACTTGAGGAAACGGAGGTGGTTAGAGATACTAAAGGACTATGATATCACCATTCTTTATCACCCGAGAAAGGCCAATGTGGTGGCTGATGCATTGAGTAGGAAGGCTGAGAGAATGGGGGGTCTTGATTACATTCCAGTTGGGGAGAGACCGTTAGCATTGGATGTTCAGGCTTTGGCAAATTGGTTCGTGAGGTTGGATATTTCGGAGTACAGCAGGGTACTTGCTTATGTTGTATCACTATCGTCCTTATTTGAGTGCATCAAGGTGCTTCAGTATGATGTTCTCCACTTGCTTGTCCTAAGGGACAGATTGCAGCATAGTGATAAGGAGGTTGCTGTTGGTAATGATGGGTTATTGAGGCTACAGGGTCGGATCTGTATTCTAAATGTGGATGGGTTGAAAGAGTTAATTCTTGAGAAGGGCCATAGTTCACGATATTACATTCATCCGCGGGCCGCAAAGATTTACCATAATTTGAGGCAGCATTATTGGTGGTGGAGGATGAAGAAGGATATTTTTGAGTATGTTGGTTAGTGTTTAAACTGTCAGCAGTTGAAGTATGAGTATCAGAGAACCGGTGGTTTACTTTAGAGGCTTGAAATTCTGGGGTGGAAGTGGGACACTATGGATTTTGTAGGTGGGCTTCCACAGACCTTGAGGAGGTTCGATGCCATGTGAGTCATGTGGACAGACTGGCCAAGTTTGCACACTTTATTCCAGTCATGACTACCTACTCTTCAGAGTAGCTAGCTCAAATTTTATTCGGGAGATTATTCGCCTTCATGGTGGGCCCATTTCTATTATCTTGGATCAAAGGCACACATTTACATTGAATTTTTGGAGATCAGTGTAGCATGAGTTGCACACAAGTTGAGCTGAGTAAGGAATTTCATCCCCAAATAGATGGTCATTCCGCACTATTAAGATTTTGGAGGACATGTTACATGCCTGTGTCATTGACTTTGGGGGTTCATAGGATCAGTATCTACCACTAGCAGAGTTCACATACAATAACAACTATCCGTTGAGTATCCAAATAGATCCGTATTAAGCCTTATAATGGAGGCGTTGTCGTTCTCCTATTGGTTGATTTGAGCCTGCATAGGCTAGGTTGTTGGGCACTAATTTGGTCTGTGATGCTTTGGAGAAGGTGAAGGTGATTCAGGAGCGGCTTCATACAGCACAGTCCAGGCAGAAGAGTTATGCTGACAGGAAGACTTGTGATGTTTCATATATGGTGGATGAGAAGGTTCTATCCAGAATTTTTCTTATAAGGTTGTAATGAGGTTCGGGAGGAAGGGCAAGTTGATCTCTAGGTTGGTCTTTTTGAGGTGCTTGAGAGAGTTAGAGAGGTTGACTACAGACATGCCTTGCCACCGAGTCTTTTAGGAGTTCACCCAGTATTTCATGTTTCCATGTTCCAGAAGTATTATGGGGATCTGTCACATGTTTTGGACTTTTGCACGGTACAGTTGGATGAGGATTTGACTTATGAGGGGGAGTCGATGGCCATTTTGGATCTGTAGGTTTAAGAGTTGAGGTCGAAGAATTTAGCATCAGTGAAGGTTCAGTGGAAAGCTCAGCCAGTCGAGGAGGATACTTGGGAGACCAAGAAGAAGATGCAGAGCAGATATCCTCACCTTTTTTAGACTCCATGTATGATTATAGACTCGTTCGAGGATGAATATTTATTTAAGAGAAGGAGAATATAATGACCTCACAGGTCGTTTTGAGTATTTTAGCCCAGTTTCCCCTATTTTATGCTTTATATATGTGTGCTTATGGTTATGGGACTTGCGAGGATGGTTGGTTTGGGTTTCGGGTAGGTTTTGGATTGAATGGGGACACTTAGTCCCTTGGTTGGATGCATAAGTTATAAGAGTTCATCGGAGTTTTACCTTTGTGTTAACGACTCTGAAATGGTATGTTGATGGTTTCAATAGCTTTGTATGATAATTTTGGACTATGGCGTATGTTCGGATTTAGATTCAGCGGTTCCTGTGTCATTTTGTCTTGAATTGGCAAAAGTTGAAAGAGGTTTGGAAGGTTGAAGGTTTGATCGAGAGTTGACTTTGTGATATCGGGTTCGAATTTTGGTTCCAGGTATTGGGATAGGTCCATTGTGTCATTTGGGACTTGCATGCAAAGTTCGAGGCCATTCCGAGTTGATTTGATATGGTTCGGCACGAGAATTGGAAGTTGGAAGTTCATTAATTCCTTAGGCTTGAATTGAGGTGCGATTCATGGTTTTGATGTCATTTTGTGTGATTTGAGGCCTCGAGTAGGTTTGTGTTATAACTCAGGATTAGTTGATGTATTTGGACGGGGTCCCGAGGGGCTCGGATGTATTTGAGATTGATTTTGGATCATTTTGGACTAAGTTGCATTGCTGAAGGTTTCTGATTTTTAGTGTATTCACACCTATGAAAGAAGGATCGCAGGTGCGAGTCTGCAAATGTGGACCAGGAGCCGCAAAAGCTGAATTGGGCTGGTGAGGGGAGCAGAGAAGCGAGTGCACAAGTGCTTGGGGTTGGACCACAGAAGCGGGAGGTCGGGAACTTAGTGGACCACGCAGATGCGAGGAAGGGATCGTAGAAGCAACATCGCAGATGCGACATTGTGGTCCGCAGATGCGGGATCACTAGCAGGTTTTATAATTTGAAGGGTTTGGATATTTTCTCATTTTTGGAGTTGTGGAGCTTAGTAGGTGGCAAATTTTGGAGGGATTTGGGGGGGTTTTGGATTATGATTTGGGAACTGAGATTTGATGATTTTGATGGTTGATTTGAGGTTGGGATTAGATGAAACACATATATTTGGACTCATATCGGAATGGGTGTTCGGAATTTGTGATTTCGTCGAGTTTCGGGGTGCGGGTTCGAGGTTGAATTTGTGGGTTGACTTTTTCTTAATTGATTCAAGTTCTTAGCTTTATTATTCGGAATTATTTCCTATAGCTTTTATTGATGTATTGAGTTATTTTGGCTAGATTTGAGTCGTCCGAAGGTTGATTCAAGCGGGAAGAGCTTCTTAGAATACTAATTTAGCTAGCTTGAGGTAAGTATCTAACCTAAACTTGGTTGAGGCAGTAGTTGCCTGAGTGATTTGTGATAGCTACGTGATATGGGTGGCCCACATGTGTGGGGTTAAACCCATGTGCGTGCACCGGGAAATTATCCGTACTTAGGATAGTGCTTAGGCTATGATATGCCTTGAGTTGTCCGTACAGCTTGCGGATATGGATCCATCTTCCTTGGGTCACCCTCCCATGTTCATTCTCGATGGTGTACATGCGGTTTGAGAAAAGCTTATCAGTTGTTTGGTTTGGTTACTGAGTTTCTGAGGAAAAGCTAGGTAGTATTTAGTTATCGCATTTCATCTTTACTTGATATTTCCTTGGTTGTTTACCTGATTTATTTGCATATATTCTATATATGTTGGATTGTTGATTAAGCAGAATACGTTAAGTTATCGTGTGCACGAAGTTGTTTTCTATCTGCGATTTATGACTTCATCATAGTATTGTTCTGTACTTGTTGGAATTATAAACTGTACAGGTGATTAGCGAACATCATTTATAATTCATGCTTCTATTACCTCGCCAAGTTAGTTATGATACTTGTTGAGTACATGGGGTCGGTTGTACTCATACTCCCCTCTACACTTAAATGTGCAGATCAAGGTGTTGGACTGAACTGCCAGTAGCTGAGGCTTGTTGCTGAGTTATCTTCGGAGAGACGAAGTAGAGCTGTATCTCGACTGCATTATTGACGTCTCTTTTCATTTTGTATTTTTGTCTTTCGTTAAAACAATTGTTATTATCGACACTATTATGTAATGTTGATGACTTTAGACTTGTATTATTTTTGTCATTTTTGTTATTATGATTCATTACTAATATGTTCGGCTTGCCTAGCAAATGGATTAGGCGCCATCACGACTGGTTGGTGATTTTGGATCGTGACATTGTGGGACCAGTTTCTTCCCTTAACGGAGTTTGCAGACAACAACATCTATCAGTCGAGCATCCAGATGGCTCCGTATGAAGCCTTATATAGGAGGCGATGTCATTTTCCGGTTGGTTTGAGCTGGGTAAGACTAGGTTATTGGGCACAGATTTGGTTCGTGATGCTTTGGATAAGGTGAAATTTATTCAAGAGCGGTTCCGCACAGCACAGTCCAGACAGAAGAGTTATGCTGATAGAAAGGTTTGGGATGCAGCTTTCATGGAGGTTGAGAAGGTTTTTCTCCGAGTTTTGCATGTAAATGGCATAATGAGATTTGGGAAGAAGGACAAGTTGAGCCCTCAGTACGTTGGTCCTTTCTTGGTGTTAGAGGGTGGGTGAGGTTTCCTTAGACTTGCTTTGCCACCCAGCTTATCAGGAATTCATCCGGTGTTTCATATTTCCATGCTTCGGAAGTACTATGAAGATCTGTAGCACGTGTTGGATTTTAGTTTAGGGTAGTCAAATGAGAATCTAGCTTATGTGGGGGAGCCAGTGGCCATTTTAGATAGGCAGGTTCGGAAGCTAAGGTCTAAGAATATTGCATCAGCGAAGGTCTAATGGAGAGGTTAACCGATCAAGGAGGCAAGTTGGGAGACCGAGCATGAGATGCGGAACAGATATCCTCATCTTTTTGATATCCCATATATGATTCTAAACTAGTACGAGGACAAATATTTGTTTGAGAGTGGGAGAATGTAACTATCTGACCGGTTATTTTGTATAATTGAGCCATGTTATCCTATTTGATGCTTCCCATATGCTTCTTTATTGTTTTGTAATTTGGGGAGATGGTTGGTTTGGTTTTGATAAAGTTTTGAAATGAATTGGAATACTTAGTTCCAAGGTTAGAAGCTTAATTTATAAAAGTTGACCGAAGTTTGACTTTTGTGTAAACGGCCTCGGATTGGTGATTTGATAGTTTTAATAGGTTTTATGGTGACTTTGGACTTGGGCGTATGTCCGGATTTGGATTGTAGGTTCCTAGGTTGATTTGGCTCTATTTGGAGAAAGTTAGAAATTTGAAGGTTTGGAAGGTTCAAAGGTTTGACTAGGAGTTGACCTTGAGGCTAGCAAACCGATCGATCATTTTGCTTTGTAGAACCACGTTCCCTTATTTAATACTTTCTGTATATGCTTTTTCTATTTTATGACTTGCGGGGGAGGTTGATTTGGTTTTGGAAGAGTTCAGGTTGAATTCGAAACACTTAGTTCCATAATAATAGCCTAACGAGTCCAAGTTTGACTTAAGTCAACCCTTTGAGTAAACGACTTCGGAATCAAGATTTGAGGTTCCAATAGGTTCGCATGATGATTCAGGACTTGTGCATGTGTTCGGATCAAGTTTCGAACGATCTGAGAGCGATTTGGCGCTTATTGTTGGATATTGGCATTTTGAAGGATTTATGGTCCGCTAAGTATGACTCAAAGTGGACTTTGGTGATATCAGATCCCCTTCGTCATTCCGGGCCTGGGAATAGGTTTTTTTTCTCATATTTGACTTGTATGTGAAATTTGGTTTCATTCCAATTAGTCTAAGTATGATTCGTCACATTCGGAGTTAGTTGGAAGAAGTTTGAAGTTTAGAAGTTGATTAGTTTGGGTTCGGGTGCGCTTCTTAGTAGCAATGTTATTTTATGTGTTCTGAGACCTCAAGTAGGTCTAGATTTTATTTATGGACTTGTAGGTATGATTGACGGGGTCCCGAGTGGCTTGCATGAGTTTCGGGCCAAACGGAGCAATGCTAAAGTTGGCAGATTTTTGCTGGTGTTAGTGTGCTTTGCGATTGTGGAAGAGGTCCTGTGATCGCGAAGAAGAAATTTGGAGAGTGCATATGTTGATGTTCGCAAACGCGAAGCTGGCCACGCAAACACATTTGATTGCCTGGCTCCACTTTGCGAACATGGAGGATCCTACGAATGCGAAGAAGGAATAGGATGGGAAGGGTAGGCAGGCTTTGGCTTTTGCAAACGCAGTAGTGGGTCCACGAATGCAATGCTTGGCGGGAGTGTTATTCGCGAATGTGATAGGGTCTTCGCGAACACAAAGAAGGATTTTTAGGCAGGGGCAGTGTTGTCCTTCGCGTTCATGAGGGTGCTTCCGCGATCGCAAAGAGGAAGCAGTTTGGCAGGATATAAGTTTCATTTCGAGACTTAGGCTCATTTCATCACCTTTCTCTTGGCTTGGGCGATTTGGGAGCATTTTGAAGGGCCATTTTAGAGCTGATTGTTAGAGAGTTGCACTAGTTCCCGTAGGTGATTTCAAGGTAGCAATGTCGTTCGAGCCCGCAGGCCTTGGAGTCCCTTCCTTTACTTATTATTATTGTTTATATACTTCGGACAATATCGCATCGTTATTCGGACAGTTGTAGTTATTATTCTATGGAGCTCTTTTACTCGTTGACACCATGTTCTGGGATATTATTGCATGCGTATCATTGTATTGCTAAAATTGTCTATCTTATTCCGCTTTTGAGGCTATTTCTTATTGTTATTTAAGTTTATTTATGTATATTCTACGTTGGCTTGCCTAGCACGTATTGTTAGGGCACGTCATGACTTTTGATGAGATTTGGGGTCGTGATATCCAGTTAAATGCCATCCAAGATTACCAAAGGTTTTCAAGTTAGATGCCTCCAAAACAACTAAAAGTTCTAACCTTTTGTCCACAAAATATAGTAACTATTATACAAAAAATGCAGCCACTTCTTCAAAACCATGAAGAAGAAAGAGCAGAACACTTACCAACTCCCAGACACTTAGATCATTCGTTGTATCGAATGAACACTCCCAACACTAATGCCCACTACTACATGTTCCATCAAGGTCCATATCAAAGTTATTTTTCTTCATGTGTGGAGTAGTAACAGATGATCCTTCATTGAAGAAATGGATAGGAATGCTAGAAGTAGCAATTCTGTTGATTGTTATCACATCTGAGAAAAAAGTTTTATTTCTAAATGGCATGAGATAAAGTGGTGGCGACGGCATTGAGATTGAGAATTGTGGAATTTGACACCAACTGGTATTTGCATCAGGAAAACTGTTGATGCTCGCACCTTTGAAAGAATGTGACTGAAAATTTGGACTGTTAAAGCACTTGACAGCATTAGAAAAAATATACATAAAATTCTCCATCAAGCACATGGTCGGGGACGTGTAAGAAACATTCTTTTGTCGAGTCTGACATATAAAACTTTGACCAATTTTAGTATCTGCCAACTCTGATATAACATGTGCTCCCATAGCTGCCTCTCTATTTGCTTTCCCATTTGCAAAGGAATTCCAATTTTTTTCATTGCAACTTGTTCCTGCAATATCTGTTAGAGACACACTATAATATTTGTTGAAGTGATAGAAGATGAAGTATCCAAAAAAAATTTCCCTTTGTGGCTCAATCAATAGTGGACATTCAAGACAATAGGGTTGCATCAAACTATTCAGAAAAATTTGTTCAACAACATATGTATTTTCCACCTTCTCCAAATTGTCCATTGGTACCTCAAACATTCTCTCTAAACGAGTGATTGTAGACGAAAAATACAAAAGTTATAATCCTTAAAACGACACTTGATCATTTCATCCCTGATTATTCTCCCAACATTAATTGGACATTTTTGCTTAATAACATGTATTAGCATAACCTTTTTTATCATAATTTGATACATTAGCATAAGGTATCAGCCGAGAACTTATAAATTTGCCCCAGGTGCGCAACATTTCGATCATAGAAGAACAAGCAATATGCAACGAATTCTTTTGATATTACCATATTAATTTTTATGCCCTTTGGACAAATAACCTCCAGAACTTCTTTCACAAAAGTGCCTTCTTTTTCTTCCATTTTGATTCTAATATCTTCATCATCAACATCATTCAAAGAATACATATCATTCAGTACTTTAGAGTCAAAATGAATAGTCTTACATTTCACCTTTGATGTCATGTCTAGTTTGTTGAGGTTGGCATAAACTTCAAAGAAAATTTATCTAACATAATCCCCTGGTCTTTTTACAAAGGAACCCAGCCTAGAGATCTTATGGTCTCCAAAATTTCACATATCTTTTCTCCATCAGTCTCGCATTCTTCAACCACAGTTTGATTTTTTTCAAAAATTATCCATAGTGCCGGATCAAGTTGTTGTTTCTTAGAGACCCTTAACAACATTCTAAGAGGAATCTCTTTAGGGAAGTAATTTATTTTTCTTGAATGTTTGAGGAGTAATAGAAGATGGTAAAAAGGGGTTCCATAACACAGAGTAAGAGAATAGCAAAGGGAAGAACAAAATAATGATTTTTATATTATGGCCAAAGTAGCTAGAGAAATTTGAGAAGGGGGAGAAGAAAAGTACCATTAGATGATGGCAACGACTGAGATTGTTAGCGTAGAAGGTTGGTGGTCGGTGGCTTTGTGGTGGTGGTAGGTAAAAAGGTTTGATCTGGTGTGGGTTTAAGTGTTTTGTTACACTTGTAGACCTTATTTAATGATATATTTATTATTTTTTCCTTTTAAAAAAAATTCAAAATAGGGAATAACATGTTATGTTTCTTTTCTCACGTATACTCTTGACAGGCCATGACATGGTATGGCAGAAAATATCTTCTCTTTCTTTTAAAATATATATTAAGGCTATAATACATATGTATATTAGTAAACTTATGTATATACCTATATGCTACATCAGTCCAGTAGCAGCACATATACGTTTTTTCAACACATTTAAGAATTAAAAGAACGTACTACTAATATTCAATAGTAATTATCTACATATTAATTTTTTTGGTAACGTGTGTGTGTGTCTATATATATATATATATATATATATATATATATATTAACGACCCAAATCCCAACCTGTTGTGATGGTGCCTATCACATTACTAGGCAAGCCGACAATCACATAACAACTATGCATTTGAATTTAAAACATGATTTTTAACAAGTTCAACAGTGGAAAATCTCATAGATAACTGACAAAAACAATTGAAACTCAACAACAAAAAATCCCAAAATTCCGTTGTCACCGAGTACATGAGCTACTAATGTCAGCATAGTCTAACATTCTAGTACAACCGTCTGAGAAAATAGATCGGTACTGAAATATAATGAAAGGAAGAAGAGTGAAGGTCTGCGGGCGTCATGGTAGCTACTCGAGGTCTCCGAACAGGTACTATCACCACTCTAGCAACAAACCGCGTCTAGATGTACCTGGATCAGCACACGAAGTACAGACTATAGTATGAGTGCAACTGACCCAATGTACTCAATAAATAACAGGACTAACCTTGGGCTGAAAGCAGTGATGAGCTCAAAAAGGTACAGTTCAAATCAAACTAATGACGACATAGATAAAACAAGATAATGACAGTAATTACTCAGAGAACTTCCATATTCAGTTCATACACAGTACAGAAATTTAGACATGCTTTCTAGTTTGACAATTTAAGCTCAACACTGGTAAAATATTCCAAGTACAACTAACATGAGGAATGTTATATCTCTATGCCTACATGTCAAATATGCATTCAATGCATCGCAGTGATAATCCCAGGTTCTCATACTCTCTGAGTACTCAATCTGTCTATCTCAACTCTCACTCATCACACACAATCGCTCAGCATTGTACGATACCTGCGCTCACTACTGGTATGTCAGACTCCGGAGGGACGGATCCCGCCCAAGCGCTAATATTAAGCCAATATGGCCTGTTGTGTTGTGTAGCATAATAATAATAATAATAATAATAATAATAATAATAATAATAATAATAATAATAAAATTAGTATATGAATTAACAGCTATATGGTAACCTTTTACCTAAGCATGGGGCCTGTCTATGTAATAAATACTACGGGATCTTGAGACCATGTGTACAGGATACCTTTTTAGGAGCTCTCCGGGATAACAACAACCCTTAAAACAACAAATAACGGGCTTTTCCACCGGGCAACTGTACGTAGCCACTAAGAAAAATTTAATATCTATAGTATTTATAAATGACTGTACCACCATCTCAGAACCAAGCTATCAATTCTAACACTAAACCTTTAAAGTTCATATAATAAAATCTCTTGATTTTAACAGAGTCTAGTTCATCTTTATGTAAATTCAAGCAGCATAGTACTCAACATAGATAGATATCTAGCCGGCTATAAGCACGGCCATCGGAGAACTAAAAAGTAAATTAAAACAACAATTAAAATACCTTGAAGCACCGAGGTTGTGCCCAAAGTTGGACGGTTTTCTTCTTCTTATATACAAAACTTCAAAAACTTTACAAAAGGTTATAAAGACTTAGAGAGATGGCAGAGCTAGAGAGAGAAAATGAAGAAAGGAAAAAAAATTTCTTCTTTTTTATTTTACAATGAGGCAAGGCCTCTATTTATAGAAAAATTCTACCTTTCTATAGTGTTTGTACAGCTGTGCTCTAGCAATGCACAGTGATAGATATTTCTGTCATGGGTCCCATTGGGGTCCTACCACTTGATTTTGTTGGCTGTCCCACTGGGTCCTACCACCAACCTTATCTTGCTGGTTTCTTGCCTTGTATTATCTGCATTTTTCTGACGAAATCTTCGTCAGCTTTGTCTTCTTTTTCTTGCTGAATTAATTTATCAGCTTCTTCCAAAATATTAGTATCAATTTCTTCATCAGCTTGCGAATCTTCGTACATAGACTGGCTTGTATTACTCTTCATAGATATGTCTGATTTTTCAGATATCTGTTCGATTAAATTTTGTCGAACTTCCTTTAGATAGGCTTCAATTTGTGCTTCTTTATCACTAGGTTGATAAATGATTTTTCTGGCAATATGCTTCAAAGGACTGTCATCAATTTTTACAGTCTTTGTTCGAGCGGAATACTCCTTTATGCTATGGACAATATTGTCAATAGTTTCTTGTCCCCATAATTTGTTGGTCTCTGGATTTTCTTTCAACATCTTTTCCCAAAAATTATTATAATAAGTCCTGTATATGCAAGGGATAAGTTCGTCGGTATAACCGAATTCTGGAAACCACTTGTGTATCCAAGGAATAGAAAATTCTAAGAAGAAATATATGTGTCCAATCCTTTCGGGCCAATTAACATGATCTTTCCTGTATAACAAGTCCAGATCAGGAGACACTTCTACCCATTTATCATATAATTCCTTGAGCTGGGTGGGCAGGATTGTAATTGTCGGTCTATGATAGGTCCACAAATTTAAAAACCAATTTGGAATAAATTTGGCAAAGTTTTTCTAACACACCTTTATAAACCAAGTGTGTTTATGCTTCTCATTATTGTAATAAAGGGTATAAATAAAAGCCTGGATATAATCCCACTAAGTACAATTAACCTTTACTCCATTATCAAGAGTAATTTGTCTTTCCCTCATAGTGGAAAGTCTCCATTCTTCAGCGGATATGATTCGTTTGATAATAAATTTTGAGAAATTATAAACTTTCTCATTTCTATAATATTTGAAGTGAGATATCTCAACACTTTCAGTAGTTGTCAAAATATTCTCATAATAAGTGCGGGTCTTGTATGACTGGCCCGAAAAATATAAATTCTCAGAAAAATATCTCTGAAGTATTCCCATGGTTCAGATTTTCTATCAATATCTGCATCTTCAACAAAAAGTATAATTTCTTGTTTTGACAATTTCTCGTAGTTCTTAATATCATTAGAACTTTCCATAGAAATACTCGCATAGGTATCACTTTGCGATTTTGACTGGCTTTGCATATAATTTTGCAGTGCCTCATATAATGGGCTTTCTTTTGGGATATCTCTCAAGTTAATAGATCCTGATGAGGATGCCTCATCGTTTTGAGAAATTTTCTCATTCATAAGAGTTATGTTACCCATTTGTATAATTGGCTGCTTCTGGAAGTTGTATAACTACTTCCTCGACCGGGATATCGGCCTTGATTTCTTCCTTTTCCTCTTCCTCTATTAGAGGAAGACTGGGGTGGCCATACTGGCCTCATCCTGCATACCAAATGAATTTGATTAGATTCCATTTAAATATTCTCGGGTAAGAAAATCTGGTTAGGAATTATCAATTCCTTTTTTATATTCAATATCAAAATCAAATGGAGCCAATTGGGCTTGCCATCTTGCAAAAATTAATTTTGAAGCATCGTGCTTAAAATCTTTATTAAACACAAATTTGACAGCTTGAGCGTCTGTTCTTATTAAGAACTTCTGATTATATAAATCATACTGAAATTTAGTAACACATTTAACAATAGCAAGCATTTCATGGGCTACGGTTGCATATTTCCTTTGGGCCGCAGTCCACTTTCCTGAATAATATCTGATAAGATATTCTTTCTTATCATTCGGGTTTACCTGCTTAAGAATTCCTCCAAATCCAATATCAGAAGCATCTATTTCAATAATTTTTTGCCATAAAGGATTGACAAGAGTTAAACAAGGTAAAGAACTAACTTTCTTTTTAACACGTCTAACAATATTGGTATGCAAATCAGTCCAGGGTAATTTATAACCCTTTTTTAGTCTTTCATAAAGAGGTTCCAAATCTTTAGACAAATCCTTTATAAAAGGAGAAATATAATTTAAACTTCCCAAAAATCTATGTAGTTGAGTTCTATCAGTAATAATATTGGAAAATTTAGAAGCAAATTCTATAGCATGTTGAATAGGAGTTATCTTTCCTTGGCAAATATAATGTCCAAGAAATCTAATATTGGTCTGAAATAAACTCATCTTTGGGTTAGATATAACCAAACTATTTTGTATAACAATTCTTTTAAAAATATCAAGATGTTTGAAATGCAATTCTAAAGTTTTAGAATAAACAAGAATGTCATCAATATAGACAATGATAAAATCCAAATAAGAATTAAATATACCATTCATAATCTTTTGAAATTCAGAAGGAGCATTTTTTAATCCAAAAGGCATAACATTCCATTCATATTGTCCAAAAGGAACATTAAAAGCAGTTCGATATGTATGCTCTTTAAACAATTGAATCTGCCAATATCTAGATTTTAAATCGAATTTTGAAAATATATTTGCGTCATATAATCTTGAAAGCAAATCTTTTTTGTTTGGGATCGGATATCGAACCCATTTTAAAACTTTGTTTAAAGGTTTATAATTAATTACTAATCTTGGAATTCCACGTTCTTTTTCTGCAGCATTGAAAGCAGTGCAAGACCATGAAGACTTGGAAGGTTTAATTAAATTCTTTTGCAAAAGAGTATCAATTCCCTTTTAACAAAATTCAACTAATTCAGAATTCATTTGATAAGGACGAGATTTAGTAGGGATATTTTCCTCTGAAAAAGTTTCTTCATATGGAAGAGAAACAACATGCTTTTTCCTATCCCAAAAAGCACTAGGATGATCAGCACAAATAGATATGGCAAATTGTTCAGAAATTAGTTTAACCTTTTCCTGAACTTTAGTAGATTTCAGAATATCATCTATTGACATGCTGTAGATTTCATGCTGTAAAAAATTCATATAAAATATTTTTCTGTCAATCAAAGCATTTATATTTTTTGCAAGAGGTTCAGTTATAAACTGAAATGAAATCTTTTTACCCATATATGTAGCATCAAACCCATTGCTATCAACATGAGTAAAGGGATAAATGGTCTGGATAAAAGGAGTTCCTAATATAATAGGAGGAAATATTTTATCTTTAACAAGAATAAAGAAATGAGGAATACAAACTTTGTGTTTGCAAACATATGCATTAGGCAGTTTATATTCTATTTTCATCCTATCACCAGAAGCAGAACTAACTTTATGAGAAGTTTTCTGAAAATATCTTGTTGGAATTATTCCTTTCTGAATACAGCTTATATCAGCACCACTATCATTAAGCGCAGTTTCGGTAATTGGAAAATTATCATCAATTAAAATAGTACACTTAACATACCATTTATGCGAAGTAACTATTTGCATCATTCCTAAAAACAAATCGTGATTAGGATCATAAATAGATTTTTTGGAAAATTCAGATATTTCCTCTAAATCATTACTTTCCGGTAATATAATCCCTTTTTTCTTGGTATCAATCTTGCCAGTTGACATAGCATTTTTCTCAACTTGTCCTATCCTATGGTCCAAAATCATTTGATTTTGTTTAAGAGATTTAATCTCATTTTTTAACCTTTCAACTTCAATTTTTAAATCATCCAATGAAGAGGTATAACTAGGAAGATTCATATTTTGTGGCGAGTTTTTTTTTCTAGAAGTCTTTTTTGAACTTCCGCCATAGAATATGAAACTTTGTCTAGTATATCTCTTTTTCGAATAGGCTTATCAGCCGGTTGTGAAGTAGAAGTAGAAGTACAAGCCATATTAATAATTTTTTCTCGTAAAGTAGGATCCGATACTTCTTTTAATAATTCTAAAATATTATCAGAAGTAATTGGTTTTATTTCAAAATCATTTTGAAATTGGGATTGTATTTTATAAAAATTCAAATTTTCACAAGAGTAAGCACCATTACCAGTATCACAATTATCACAAGAATTATCATCAGATAAATCAAATAATTTAATAGACATTTCAGAAGAAGCGGATGAAGTATAATCATAATCGTCTGTCGAAGTTTCTGCCATAATTTGTAGAAATTTTTCTTTGGTCCATTTCAAGAGCAAGCGCTTTAAGCTTCTCTTTCTTGCAATTTGGAGCGATGTGACCAAATCTGCCACACTTATAGCACTTTATATCTTTCAGATCTCGTTTAGATCTGTTCTTAGCGAATCGCTTTCTTTGCGATATTTTCTTCGAGCATATTTCTCTTCTTTGGATCGACGATGTCTCCTCTTACCTTTTCTTTGGTAATAATCATCTCTATAATTTCCTTTCTTTCCTTTGCTCCTTTTCTTTTTAAAGGAGGAGCCATCTTCCATTCTGAATTATTGACAGATTTCGCCTAACTGATTTCTTTCAGTTAGTTTATGTCGCTTGAGCTATTGTTTTAACTTCAGCTCGTTGCATAGACTTAACCCTTCTTGGGTACATACACCAATTAATTTGCCATAGGTGTAGGTATTATAAAGAATCTGGACATTGTTTCCACGAAGAGCTTTTCTAAATCTTTCTGCGAATAAAGAGGGCAATCCATCTATAAAATTTCCTTTCCAATGTTCACTATTACTTTCGGGTAAATCCATCACCCTACTAAGAAAGGTGTCCTTATACCAACGAAAATAACCTAGATGTCTACATCTAAGCCCATTTAATACTGTACGAATATTTTCATACATATTGATAAATCTACCACTGAATCCTACATGAAGTTTTCTGCGGAGATACTGGCCAAAGACAGGAGAAAATGCAAAGACAACTCTTCGAGATGAAGTGTGTGCCATTCGACAGAAATGACATTGACAGACATTTTCAAAAAATGGCAACAGGCATCATTCTGGTGGAAATTTCCCGTGTCAATATTATCAATGGAGGAAGAGTATAGCGAGGCACAAAGAATCCTTAGAGCCACAGTATAAGGAACAAAGCAAGAGACTCAAGGAAAGCAAGCTAAATCATAGGTACGAAAGTTTCCCTACAAAAAGTGGCTGGCTTCAACAACCCATAAGGGACGGCTTGCCAAGCTACACAAACAGTTAATTTGTTTATAGTCGCAAAAGCTTTCCTACAAAAGGGGCTGGCTTCAACAACCCATTCAGGGACGGCTTGCCAAGCTACACAACTCAGAAAACTTTTGTACTATAACCAATGTTAGATGTTCATAACTCAGAAAACTTTCGTACTACAATAAGCTAACTTTCAAAGAGTACACTTACTTTATTTTCATACATGGACCGGCCTTTCCATCCATTCGAAAGAAAGAACAAGAGGGAGGGAAATTTAGAAAGAACTCATATGTAATATATCACAAGACATTTACAAAGATTACAAGATAATTCTAAGCTGTTGTCTAAGATGATCCTAAACCTACTACAAGGCCTCCTTTATATAGGACTCGGAGGTTATTACAAGACAAACATTCTAGATAAAGCAAATCTATCTTACATGGCAAACTTATCTACAAGCGGGTCCCTCCTGGCATATGAAGGACTTTAGGCAAAACCACTAAAAATACCTGAAAGCATGTGAACGGGGTGAAATATACATGGTGTAGCATGTGAAAGTATGAGGGAGCATGTGACGCCATGTGAATGTACTGTGTTGCATGTGAAGAAGCATGTGGAGGCATGTAGAAGCATATGAAAACAAGGTGAAGTGGGGCCCGGTTAGCATGGAAAGATGTGAAAATTTATCTTGGCATGGGTAGGATATTTTTTGAGAGTTTTTGGGTAGGTAATGGAGGATTATGGTGAGATTAGCAGGGATTTAAACAATTATCCTTTATCGATCAAAGAATTGTCTTCCAGGCTCTTTTCGAAGATCTTGTGAAGTAACGCCTGCAACTTGACGGTTCTTCACTGCTATGTTCCTTTCCCTTTGGGCTGAGAGATGTAATCCGTAACTTTAATCTGGAAATGTCATTAGTGATCTTTTCTCGAATGACTTCATATGGTGTTTGATATTCTTTTGCTGCTTCCCGAACTCTTTCCCAGTGAGGATGGGTATTGGTATAATTCCAGCTTGCCCATTCTTTTGGCCATATCTCTTTCGGGATGCATTTATTTTGCTGAAAAAGGATTCTTTGTGCCTCGCTATACTCTTCCTCCATTGATAATATTGACATAGGAAATTTCCACCAGAATGATGCCTCTACTTGTTCCTGGACTTTTCCATTAATGATCTTTACTGGCCTATGAAACATGAATATTTTTGCTGCGTAGGAATCACTAAAAAAT
Organism: Nicotiana obtusifolia; assembly: GCA_002018475.1. Lineage (NCBI taxonomy): Eukaryota > Viridiplantae > Streptophyta > Magnoliopsida > Solanales > Solanaceae > Nicotiana > Nicotiana obtusifolia. The sequence continues at coordinate 80,142 of MCJB01052919.1, forward strand.
TTCATCCAATATATTCTAGGCTTGAACCATAGTAAAAATACTCTAAGGGCTGGTGCAATGGTATCAAAATCCTTGAAGACGTTGCATTTGAATTCCATAAAAATATAATACTGATGGCATAGGTACCAGAAAAACCATAGTAGTTCTTGTGGAAAATCCTTGGCTTGAGCTATGAATATATGGTGGAACGGATATTCTGGATTGACACCATAAGGCTTGAGAATGGATCCTCCATATTGCCGGAAAACTTGGAGCTCATAATAAGTTCTTCTCTCCATAATAATTGACGGATCAAAGGGATCCATGAGGTTGAACAATTCCGGTGGATGATCTGTTGTCTTTAATAAACTTGTTCCGGTTTATTTGAAAACATAAAGATGTGGCTACTTGGCTTCAGTTTTACTGGGGAAAAGCTTTTGAGAATTCTTCCGGTCGCGATAGAAAATCTGCGAGAATATTATCCTTTGCTTTCAGGTTCCTGACTTGAAACTTGTAAGGAGAGAACCATTGAGCCCATCTGAGAATCTGAGGATTGGGGATAATTTTTGAATTTATCCGGATCATTTTTGGGAAAGCCTTCATATCCATTTCTACTAGAAATTCTGTATGGATAAGGAAGAAATTGAATTTCTTGATTCCATTCTTTACTGCAAGAATTTCTTTGAAGGTGGAGTGATAATGTTGCTCGGCATCTTTAAACTTTCCCCTGGCGTATCCGCATATTTTCCGCTGGCCATCTTTTTCTTCAAATAGAACAGCACTCCAATATTCATGGCTGACATCAATTTGCAGTATCTTTTTTCCATCTGAAGGGATGTAGAGAGACTTGACATTTTTACATATCTCCTTTATTTTTCTGACTGCTTCATCCTGTTTCTTTCCCCATGATGGTGCACTTTTCTTGAGCATTCCTGTGAGTGGTGAAATGTATGTAGAGATATTTGGGATGAAATCTCTTACATAATTTATTACACCTAAGAACTGTTGGATCTGCTTTGTTGTGAGGTTGGTGTCCGAAAATTTAAGTAATTCCTAACATATATGCGGTCCTGGACTGTATTCGCCTTGGGCAAGCATTCCGAGAAAATCAATCTCCTTTTGAGCAAGAACCATCTTTTTTGCTGAGAGCATGATTCCGTACTGTGTTACTAATGTCTCAAATTGACGAAGCAGGTTGACATATTCTTCCAATGTATCACTAAATAACAGGATGTCATTAATGTAAACTAAGGAGGTATGGAGGATGGGTTGGAAGATTTTTATCATGTCTTTTTGGAACAAGGAGGGTGCAGTTTACAACCCGAAGGGCATGACTTTCCACTGGAAGTGATGATCGGGGATGCAAAATCCCGTTTTGGGTCGTTCTTCAGGGTGGATTCCCAATTGCCAAAATCCAGATTTTAAATCAAACTTGGAAAAATATTTGGCCTTGGCTAAGTGGGAGCAAAGAGTGAGTTTATTTGGGATGGGGAATTTATCATCTTGGAGGAAATGGTTCAGTGGCTGGTAATTAATAACTAACCTGAGTTTTCCTCTTGTCTGCTTAGCTCTTTTGTTGACATAAAATGCTTCATGCGCATTGTTAATCCGATGGCTCTATCAGATCAAATTCCAAAAGGTCTTCGCATTCTTTCTTTGCAAGCTGAAGATGATCTGGATTCATGCCTGAATGACTGGCTTTTTTCGGATTGATGTTTTCATTTTTCTTGAAAGGGAGCTTGATAAAAAAACTCTTGGTTTTTTCATAATGGGCTTTTCCCTTTCTTCATGAAATCCTTGTGGGATTCAACACATGAATGTTCAATGGGATTTTGCTCAATCTCTTTGATTTGATCGTCATTGGTGATTTGGAATAGCCTTGGAATCTTAGAATAAGGTCTGAACTACTTTTTAAAAGCTATCCCGTTAGCCTTGATCTGAAGTTGATCTATAAGTTGCCTGTAAATGTCGAATCCAATAATAAGATCTTTTCCTGGCACTTCAGATTCTAGCAGCTTGGTTCTGTACTTCAATGCTGGAAAGAATTCAATTGTGATCGGGTGCTTTGTAATGACAATTGTGGTTAAGATTGCTTTGATGCAGTGTCGAAATCCTTGAAATGCGGTACCCATTGATCTTCAGGGAGAACAACAGGATTTATGAGTGAGGATGCAGCTCCGGTGTCGATGAAAGCAATAACTCGAGCTGGTTTATCCCATTTGGATGAATAGACTTTGAGTTCTACTTGAGGAACGACTGTGAGAGCATTGATCTCCTCTCGGGCCTCGATCACTGGTTCTGAAATTTGGTACTGATCATTGCCTTGATCTTTATAGATATCGAGAGAGAATATAGTTTCTTCATTGGGTTCATCATCCACAGAGAATATCGATTCAAGGTCCTCCTCTTTTGCAAGATGTATGCCAGTGTAATCTTCAATTTCTTCAAGGAGTTTGACAGATCTTCTTGATTGGGGATAATTTTTAGCGAAATGTCCAATCTTATGGCAAATAAAGCATCTGTCCTTCCTGGGTGAAAATTTTCTGGCCTTCTGCGTCTGAAATATTTTGTGCGCCTCTTGGATCTTGATTTTCCATCTAGAATTTTTGGCCATCTGAACCTCCTAAATTCTTTCCGTCGTCTGGACGTGTGGAGAACATCCTGATCCGGTGATTAGATCTAATTTGCGGCATGCTTTGTCAAGCGCTGGATTGTGCTGGATAATTTGCTTTAGGGCTGAGCGTTTTGTACAAATGTCATCCAATGTGACGAATATAGCCTGCCTGATGTAACCAATTTGTGGGATAGTTATGGACTGGAACTTTTCTTCAATGATGATCATGGTTTGGCTTGCCAACATCTTTGGAAGGGAAGAGACAAAGGCTTGCTTCAGATTGATGTCTCCGCCGATTTCAAAGTATATCTTGGCCTGTCTTCGCATTTTCTCCTGTCTTTGGCCAGTATCTCCGCAGAAAACTTCATGTAGGATTTGGATGTTGAAGGCAAAATCTTAGGAAGTAAGAAAAGTATTTTTGTCTTGAATTCCAAGTGAGTTCCACCAATCTTTGAGGATTCCTGAGAATCGTGAAGTGAGTTCTGACAAGATGATATACTTTTCTCGTTCTGCCAAATTTTTGGTCACCATCCAAGTATAGAAGTCTTGGATCCTTTGGGGCCATTTTGAAACCTTGACGTTGTCCAAGGTGAAAGTATGGAAGCCAAATCCGACCGGCTTGGACGCCATGGGCTCATATCTTCTTTTTGGGATTGGCTCATCTTTCATGCCTTCTTGTTCATCATCTACTTCAGATACTTCTGGCTCTCTTGGCTGGTTTACAAATATTGGGGGATTGTCATCGTCGGAAGAATTTATTGTGGATTCATTGCTTGATTGAGAGCTATCTTCCATTGATTCGTCTTCTGATGAATTTAGAGATTCTGACCATAGAGTATCTTCTTTCGATATGCATCTTGACTGGGAGACATAGAGGTCTAGGGCCTTATGGTCAGAAATCATCAGATTTTTGGGGTTGGACCCTTTTGAACTTTCTCCTTGGTCTCGCCTTTTCTTGGTTTGTTTTTGTGCTGCAAGTGCATCTTTCCTTTCCCATACCAATTTTGCAATATCAAACTCCTGTTCTTCTTTTAAGGGTTGGGTGAAAGAGAATGGATTCTGTGAGGTAGATGGGTAAGTAGAAAAGGTGTTGTCTAATTTAGGTGGGGAATATTGTTATGGAGACATAGGAAAGAAAGCAGGTTTTGAAGGGGCAACCGGGGTTGTTTGTGGCTTAAAGTGGTCATTTCTCAAAAGCTGAATCTGTTCTTTGATGGAAATCGTCTCCTTTTTTTGTTGTTGGAAGAATTGGAAAAGTGAAGTTCCTGGCGCAATCTCGTATTGTAAATTTGCCAACCTTAGTTCCAATGCTCTAATTAGTCTGTCATGGCGAGACGATGTTTGCTCCATCTTTTTCTCAATTGTTTCCACTTTTTGCTCATCATTTTGTTTTATGTATAGGCCACGTTCTTTATGGTGTTGCCAATGTTGTTCAGTACCTTATTTTGGCAGATGGAGTTTTTGGATTTCCAGTTTATTGTTGCTGCGATGTCACTTGTTGGGGTTTTTTCTCCAGTAGGTAGCACTACGTTTTTCTTGGGTATTTTCGGAGCATGGCTTATACCCTCCTTTTCAAAAGGTTGTAGTGAAGGAAAGTCTTGGGTATCACTGGAGCTTGAAGACTTAGCATGAATATCTGTGGTTGTGGGGGATTTGTTATTTTCGGAATTGGTGAAGTTTTAGGTGCAGGTGGCTTTTTGGGTTGTGAGGTATGGACTGGTGATGATTTGGGTTTGGGAGTCGTTTCACTATCCTCCAATTTGGAGTGAATTTTTCTGGTAATTTTGGCCATTCCTGGGGTTTGTAACTGACAAGAAATTCATATTTACCTGGACGGCTTAATGAGCCAACTGAAGGGTCTTTATTTTCATATCTGGCTCGAAATTGTTTTTAGTGGTTTTCCCCTTTTTCTTGGATTTTGGTTTGGTTTTGTTGAGGCCGAACCTTTACCAATAAGGGGGGTGGTGTTCATCATATTCTCCATTTGGATCGTCCAAACAGTCTTGACAGTCGCAATCAAGATCCCAAGGGCAGTGTCCCGTAAAGGGGCATTTGAACCACCAAGTATTTTTTCCATTTTTGTCAAAACTTTGACACCAGTCATGTTCTTCCATGATGCTTTGTATATTCCAAAAGTGCTCTCTATCTGGTTCAGGGTATATATCTGTTGTATCTTTGGGTTGAATCATTTGGCAAGAAAAGATGGTTTTATTAGATTTTTTGAGGTGGGAATGGTCAAAGCTTATGCAAACAGGTTTGTCATTTCTTTTGGTAAAAGTTGGTTCACTAGATTGTAGGGATTCTTCCGGTTCTCTTAACTTTTCATAATTTGTGATCCAGGAATCAGGAAGAATTTTGACAAGTTCATCTCTTGAAATTTGTCTGGGTATTTGGGTACACATGGTGTTTCCTTTGGTAGCATCAATATTTAAGAGTAAAGCATTTTCTCCTCCGGGAAGGCAAAGATCCATGGCATGATTTTGGACTCGCCACGCCATTTGGTGATGAAGAGTGGCTTGGATGGAATCTTTGGCTTGGGGGGCTCCTTGGATTTGGACTTGGATTTTTAGTGCTTCGGTTAAGTATGGATCATAAAGGGACATGTTAAAATTTGGAAAGATTGTTATGAAGACAGTCCCAGCATTCAAGGTAACTTCTCCAGTACCCAAATTTGCATGTTGGTACTCCAAGTATCTTGTATCTAGAAGAGAAAGTTGAGCTACAACAGGTTGACCTTTTCTTCCGTGATATGTTAAAGCGATTCGGATAGCACCAAAATGGATATGGGTAAATGCATGATCTCTCCATTGCCTGGGAAAATCATCTGGGATTTGAAGAGTGATAAATTGTTCTTCTCGAGTGGCAAGAATAGGATGTTGGTCAAGTTTTGAGGCAGCAACATATTCCTTAACTCCTTTTGGTCTGTGTTGGACTAGGAAACGAATTTGGATCCAGGGTGCAAATGATATTTTGGCGAAAGCTGAGTAAGGGTTTATGAGAGGTAGTTCAATGGAAGATACTATTTGTTCATCGGGTAGGATATCTACTTCATAGAGGTAATCATATTTTTTGGACAGGGTTTTATATAGAGTAGGAGACATATTCATTTTTGCTAAGGAAGAGGATGATGGAAATGTCTCAGACATATTTAGTAAACTGTTCCTCCCTCCGAATACTTTCGGCTGGCTCTGATACCACAGTATAGAATAACAAAGCAAGAGACTCAAGGAAAGCAAGCTAAATCTTAGACACGAAAGTTTTCCTACAAAAGGGGGCTGGCTTCAACAACCCATAAGGGACGGCTTGCCAAGCTACATAACTTAGAAAACTTTTGTACTATAACCAACGTTAGCTGTTCATAACTCAGAAAACTTTCGTACTACAATAAGCTAACTTTCAAAGAGTACACTTACTTTATTTTCATACATGGACCGGCCTTTCCATCCATTCGAAAGAAAGAACAAGAGGAAAATTTAGAAAGAACTCATATGTAATATATCACAAGAGATTTACAAAGATTACAAGATAATTCTAAGCTGTTGTCTAAGATGATCCTATAACTACTACAAGGCCTCCTTTATATAGGACTAGGAGGTTATTACAAGATAAACTTTTTGAATAAAGTAAACCTATCTTACATGGCAAACTTATCTACAAGCGGGTCCCTCTCGGCATGTGAAGGACTTTAGGCAAAACCACTAAAAACAACTGGAAACATGTGAACAGGGTGAATTATACATGGTGTAGCATGTGAAAGTATGAGGGAGCATGTGACACCATGTGAATGTACTGTGTTGCATGTGAAGAAGCATGTGGGGGAATGTGGAAGCATGTGAAAATAAGGTGAAGTGGGGCCCGGATAGTATGGAAAGATGTGGAAATTTGTCTTGTCATGGGTAGGATATTTTTTGAGGGGTTTTGGGTAGGTAATGGAGGATTATGGTGGGATTAGCAGGGATTAAGACAATTATCCTTTATCAATCATAGAATTTTCTTCCAGGCATCTTTTCGAAGACCTTGTGAAGTAACGCCTAGAACTTGACGGTTCTTCACTGCTAAGTTCCTTTCCCTTTGGACTGAGAGATGTAATCCGCAACTTTAATCTAGAAATGTTATTAGTGATCTTTTCTCGGATGACTTCATATGGTGTTTGATATTCTTTTGCTGCTTCCCGGACTTTTTCCCAGTGAGGATGGGTATTGGTATAATTCTAGCTTGCCCATTCTTTTGGCCATATCTCTTTCGGGATGCACCTATTTTGCTGAAAAATGATTCTTTGTGCCTCGCTATACTCTTAAAATGGACACGGAAAATTTCCACCAGAATGATGCCTCTGCTTGCGCTTGGACCTTTCCATTAATGATCTTCACTGACCTATAAAACATGAATATTTTTGCTGCGTAGGAATCACTGAAACATTTCGTCCAATATCTTCTAGGCTTGAACCATAGTAAAAATACTCTAAGGGCTGATGCAATGGTATCAAAATCCTTGAAGACGTTCCATTTGAATTCCATGAAAATATAATACTGATGGCATAGGTACCAGAAAAACCGTAGTAGTTCTTGTGGAATATCCTTGGCTTGAGCTATGAATATATGGCAGAACGAATATTCAGGATTGACACCATAAGGCTTGAGAATGGATCCTCCATATTGCCGGAAAACTTGGAGCTCATAATAAGTTCTTCTCTCCATAATAATTGACGGATCAAAGGGATCCATGAGGTTGAACAACTCCGGTGGATGATCTGTTGGCTTTAATAAACTTGTTCCCAGTTTATTTTGAAAACATAAAGATGTGGCTACTTGGCTTCAGTTTTACTGGGGAAAATCTTTTTGAGAATTCTTCCGGTCGCGATAGAAAATCTGCGAGAATATTATCCTTTCCTTTCAGGTGCCTGACTTGAAACTTGTATGGAGAGACTATTGAGCCCATCTGAGAATCTGAGGATTGGGGATAATTTTTGAATTTATCCGGATCATTTTTAGGAAAGCCTTCATCTCCATTTCTACTAGAAATTCTGTATGGATAAGGAAGAAATTGGATTTCTTGATTCCATTCTTTACTGCAAGAATTTCTTTAAAGGTGGAGTGATAATGTTGCTCGGTATCTTTAAATCTTCCACTGGCGTATCCATCTAAGTCATATGTCATATGTAAGACCCTCTATGAACCTCCGCACCTTATCACTCTCAATAGGGATCAGGATAGCTGCATGGAGTGATAGACAAAAAAATCGAGTCTCAAACTGAGTAATAATCATGCAACCATGCTGAAGGCCCTTAGACTGATTGTGCAACTCCTCTCTCTGAGTGAAAGGAATAAACTTCTCCGAGAACTACTGCGAAAACAACCCATGTGAGAGGACACTGGCTTGCCCTACTCATAAACTTGCCACAACCTCTTGGCATAACCATGAATTAGAAAGATGGTGATATCTATTCCATTTGACTCCATTAGTCCCATGTTACGCAAAATCTCGTGGAAACAGTCCAAAATGTTGTGGGTTCCTCTGAAGGTGCATCGCTAAAGTGAGAGGGAAACAACTTGGTGAACCTGTCCAATCTCTTCATCTTATTAGCTGACATCGCGGGTCTATCCTCGGACTATGTTGAAACAATAGGTCGAATCATTCCAACTGGTAGAACTCCTATGGCCTGATACCCGTGTGCCATCTACTTTTGATTTGAGTAACGGGAGTCCGAACTCCTCCTTCGTCCCGAGAAATGGATGGTGCCACTGGAAACACACTGGCCTGATCCATACTCTCCATGAAACCAACCATGCAGACTAAGCTGTCCTAAAGCACTAGGGTAGGAATAAACCCCTCTAGAAAGTGAGCCAATCCTAATGGCTCAACCTGATCTGGAACCTCATCATCCTGTGCCATCTGAGGCTCGACTGCGGGTGCCATTGCGCCTGCTCTAGACTGAGCTCTGCCTCTACTTCTGCCTCTGACCTTGACCCGCCCCCAACCCCTGGTAGTGGCTGCAGCCTGGGGCTCTGGCCTTGATCAGCGGCAGACGAAGCATGTGTCCTCACCATCTGTGAGAGAATAAGAGGAAAGATTCGAAACTCATGATAGAACAATCGCATGATAGGGAAAGAAAGAATGTAAAGTTTCTAAGAGCCTTATAGCCTCTAGAAGATAAGTACAGACGTCCCATACGAATCCTCTAGACTCTACCAAGCTTGCTGATGACTCGTGAGACTTATGTAACCTAGGGCTCTAATACCAACTTGTCACGACCTAAAATCCCAACCATGAGGTCGTGATGACGCTTAACATTCGCTTGCTAGGCAAGACAATATTATCACAACAACAAAAATAGTTTAACAACTAAGATACATCAAAAATAATAAAAGGGTGAAATAGTATAAACATATAATATATGTACAACCATCGTTGTCTAAGACTATCTCCAGAATCTGGTGTCAAAAGTATATAAGCCACTCATAATACTACATACAAGTTTGGAATGGAAAATACATTGTCTGGTACAATAAACACTAGATAAAGATAGATAACAGACTCTAAGGTCTGCGAATGCCAAGCAACACTATCTCAAGTCTCCTAACCAAGTCCGAGCAATCACCTTTAAATGATGCTGGGACCAACACCAGTGTCACGATCCAGAATCCCACCATAAGGGTCGTGATGACACCTAGTTCCTAAGACTAGGTAAGCCTATACATGATGATATCAAATAGAATGTAACAACTTATGTATTAAATAAAAGCTGAAAAATACCATAACACAGCCAAAAAGGGAATACAACATTCAAAATCCCAAAAATGCGGCAATATTGATTAATAAGCTCTACAAGGAGTACATAATAGGTCACAAAATTATCACGGTCTGGAATACATAATAGTAATAAAACAACTAAAGAGGGTGACTCTGAGGCCTGTGAGAATAACAACAACTATACCTTGAAGTCTCCAACAATTCGGCACCACTCTCTAACGACCAACACGATATGAGGTGCCTAGATTTGCACAAATAATGTGCAAAAGCATAGTGTGAGTACATCATAGTGGGTACCCAGTAAGTATCATGGCTAACCTCAGTGGAGTAATGACGAGGTTCAAGTCAAGATACTCACTAGTCAAATAACCTGTGCAAGATATTAATATAAAACTGATAACAAAAACATAACAGAATAAATACAAATCAAGGGGTGGGGCATGTGATAACAGGGAAAATCGAACAAAAATTCATAAAATACAAAGTGAGGTCACTTAAGTAAAATAAAGATATTTTCAAAACATTAAACCATTCCAACACATGAATAATATCAAGAATCACCCGGAAATACCACATAACATCATCAACAAGCCACCCTTATGTTGCCGGGCATGTGAGCTTCACAATAAAACATTCTTCCTTATATAACTACACGCGCATAAGCCCCCTTATCTCGCCGCATGCGCATAAAAAAAACCACCCTTATATCACCTCATGTGCATCTCGCCACTCTTATACTCCACACAACAACAATCAACCCGCACAACACGTACACATATGCCACAACATCACCACAATAACAATACCAAAGTTACAACAAGATATAGCCCACGACTCAATAACAATATGTACCGGAATCATAACGATAACATAAGGGTGTAGGGACTGGACAACAATAAAACATGTTTCATTTGACAACAACCCCAATTCAAGGAATATTAATAGCCTAAGATCTAATCCGGTCAATTACCATACATATGCCCGTGTACACACTCGTCACCTTATGTACACGTCGTTTCAAGTAGCAAAAATTATGCAAATTAGACCAAATCCTAAGGGATATATCCTCACACAAAGTTTGGCAAGATACTTACCTCAGACAAGCTAAGTCAACACTCTAAGATGCTCTTCCCGCGTGAATCAACCTCCGGACGGCTCAAATCGTTCCAAAACAACTTAATACTATCAATATAAGCCATATGAAACAAGTCAAAATGATAAAGCTAAGATCTTCGTTCAATTACGCAAAGTCAACCTCAGGGCCGCACCCCAGAACCTGACCAAACACACAAATCGGCCCTCAAATCATCAATTTTTACTTTCAAAAACTTTTTACTAAAATTTCTAATTTCTTCACTTAGATTCACCAATCATTCGCTAAAATCAAGGTTGAAATCATGAATAAAAAACAAAACCGAGTAAAAAATATTTAACCTAATCGAAATTGTGAATATCCCTTCCAAAATCGTACAAATCCGAGGTCCCAATATCAAAATGTGATAAATGAAACTAAACCCTCGTTCAAGATATATTGTTCCCAGCATTTTCTCTTTTGTGGCCCGCTAAGTCACGTCTGTGACACCGCATCTATAGAAAAGTCATCGTAGATGCAGACCGACACTCACACATGCGATCGTGTTTCTGCACAAACACTGTTGCATCTGCGGAAACCCCTGAGCTCAACCAATGCCGCATCTGCGGTCCCCGGTCCGGACTTGCACCTGCGGACCAAATGTCGCAGGTGCGAAAGCACGAGAACTGATCTGCCAAAACCATCACAGATGATTTGAAGCCCATCCGAAACTCACCGGAGTCCCCGGGGACCCTGTCCAATCAAACCAACCAATCCTAAAATATAACATGGACCTACTCGAGACCTCAAATCACACAAAACAACATCAAAACCATGAATCACATCTCAATTCAAGTCTAAGGAACTAATCCATATTTCCAAATTCAAAACTTAAGACGAACATGCCTAAACACCTCAGAATGACCTAAACTTTTTCATGCAAGTTCCAAATAACAAAATGGACCTATCCCAAATCCCCAAACTAAAATCCGAACCTGATATCAACAAAGTCAACTCTCGATCAAACCTATCAACCTTCCAAACCTTCACCTTTTCAACTTTCGCTAAATAGAATCAAATCAACCTAGGGATCTCCAATTCCAAATCCGGACATACGCCTAAGTCCAAAATCTTCATATAAACCTATTGAAACCATCGAATTACCATTCCGAGGTCGTCTACAGAAAAGTCAAACTCCGTTAAACTCTTATAACTTAAGCCTCCAACTAAGGGACTAAGTATCCTAAATCAATCCAAAACTTCTCCGGAACCAAACCAACCATCTCCACAAGTCACGTAACCACAAATACACTTATGTAAAGCATCAAATAGGGAAAACATTTCTAAAATACTCAAAACGACCTGCCGGGTCATTACATTCTCTCCCTCATAAATAAACGTTCATCCTCAAATGAGTGTAGAGACATATCTGAAGTGCAAAAAAGGTGAGGATATCAGCTTCACATATCATGCTCGTCCCCCAAATTGCCTCCTCGAGCGGTTGACCTTTCTACTAAACCTTCACCGATGCAATGTTCTTTGACCTCAACTTCCGGACTTACCTATTTAGAATAGCCACGGGCTCCTCAACATAAGTCAGATCCTCATCTAACTGCATCGAGCTGAAATCTAACTCATGTGACGGATCTTCATAGTACTTCCGAAGCGCGGAAACATGAGACATCGGGTGAACTCCCAATAAGATGGATAGAAATACAAGTCTGTAGGCCACCTCACCAACTCAATCAAGAATCTCAAAAGGGCTAATATACTGAGGACTCAACTTACCCTTCTTCCCGAACCTTATCACACCCTTCATCGGCAAAACTCTGAGTAGAAACCTCTCACCTACCATGAATGCCACATCACAATCTCTCCCATCAACATAAGTCTTTTGCCTTGACTGTGCTGTACGAAGTCTTTCCTAACTCAACTTCACCTTCTCCAAATAATCATGGACCAAATCAATGCCCAACAACCTAGTATCCCCATGCTCAAACCAACCAACAGAAAAACTGCATTGCCTTGCATATAAGGCCTCATAAGAAGCCATCTGGATACTCGACTGACAGTTGTTGTTGTAGGCAAACTCTGCTAATAGAAGATACTGATCCCACTGATCCTCAAAATCAATGACACATGCCAATAACATGTCCTCTAGAATCTGAATAATACGCTCGGACTGTCCGCCCGTCTATGGATAAAATGTCATACTCACCTCGACCCGTGTGCCAAACTCACACAGCATTGATCACCAAAATTACGGTGTGAATTGCATGCTTCGATTCGAGATAATTCACATTGCATACCATAAAGGCGAGCAATCTCACAAAGATAAATCCGAGCCAGCTGCTCTGAAGAGTAAGTGGTCATGACTGGAATGAAGTGTGCAGAATTGGTCAGTCTGTCCACGATAACCCACGTGGAATCATATTTCCTCAAGGTCCGTGGAAGTCTAACTACAAAATCAATAATGATACACTCCCACTTCCACTCCGGAATATCAAGACTCTGAAGTAAATCACCCATTCTCTGATTCTCGTACTTAACCTGCTAACAATTCAAACAGTGAGCCACATACTACACAATATATTTCTTCATTCTTCTCCACCAGTAGTGCTTCTTCAAATCATGGCACATCTTCACAGTGCCTGATGAATGGAATACCGAAAACTATGGGCCTCCTCAAGAATCAGCTCCTGCAACCTATCCACATTGGGCACACAAATTCGTCCATGAAGTTTCAATACCCGATCATCACCAATATTCACCTTCTTGGCATCACCGTGATGTAATGTGTCCTTAAGGACAAGCAAGAGGGGATCATCATACTGATAGGCCTTGATGGGCTCAAACAAAGACGACCGTGACACAACACAAGAAAGAACTCTAGGTTCTGAAACATCCAACCTCACAAAATTGTTGGCCAAATCCTGGACATCCAGTGCTAACAATCTCTTCCCAGCTGGGAAAAGTAAGACTACTTATGCTCTCAGCCTTTCTACTCAAATCGCCCGCCACCACATTAACCTTCCCGGGATGATAAAGAATGGTGATATCATAGTCATTTAGTAGCAGTAACCACCTTCATTGCCTCGAGTTCAGATCCTTTTTCTTGAATAAGTGGTGAAGTCTCTTGTGATCCGCGAACATCTTACAGGACACGCCATAAAAATAGTGCCTCCAAACCTTAAGTGCATGAACAATGGATGCCAACTCCAAATCGTGTACTGTGTAGTTCTTCTCATGGGGCTTCAACTGATGCGAAGCATAAGCAATCACCTTACCCTTCGGCATCAACACACATCTAATACCAATCGGTGAAGCATCATAATAGACTGTATAAGAATGGGATGCTTAAGGCAAAACTAGAACTGGAGCTGTAGTCAAGGCAGTCTTGAGCTTCTGAAAGCTCTACTCACACTCGCCAGACCACTTGAATGGGGCATCCTTTTGAGTCAATCTAGTCTAAGGTGCTGTTACGGATGAAAAACCCTCTATGAAGCGGCAATAATACCCAGCCAAGCCTAGAAAACTCCAGATCTCAGTATCAGTAGATGGTCTGGGCCAACTGTGAACTGCCTCAATCTTCTTCGAATCTACCTTAATCCCTTCATTAGATACTATATGACCCAAGAATGCCACTGAATCAAGCCAAAATTCACACTTGGAGAATTTAGCATATAGCTTCTTCTCCCTCAAAGTCTGGAGCAGGATCCTCAAGTGCTGCTCATGCTCCTCTTGGCTGCGAGAATACACCTATATATCATGAATAAACACAATGACAAACGAATCGAGATACGGCTGAAACACATTGTTCATCAAGTGCATGAGTGTTGCTGGGGAATTGGTTAGCCCAAAAGACATCACCAAGAACTCATAGTGGGTATAGCGGGTCTTAAAGGCCGTCTTCGGAATATCTAAAGCCTGGATCTTCAACTGATGTTACCCCAATCCCAAGTCAATCTTCGAGAATACCTTAGCACCCTGATGCTGATCAAATAAATCTTCAATACGCGGTAGTGGGTACTTGTTTTTGATAGTAACCTTGTTAAGCTGCCTGTAGTCAATACACATCCTCATTGAACCGTCTTTCTTCTTCCCAAATAGAACTAGGGCACCCCAAGCTAAAACACCTAGCATGATGAATCCTTATCAAGAAAATCCTGAAGCCGTTCTTTCAACTCCTTTAACTCCACTAATGCCATGCGATATGGTGGAATAGATATGGGCTGAGTGCCCGACACCAAGTCAATATTAAATCAATATCCCTATCTAGTGGCATACCCGGTGGGACTACTCTAAACACATCTAGAACTCCTGCACTACCGGAATTGACTCAAAGGTAGGATTATCAGCACTAACATCCCTCATAAAGGCTAAGTATGCCAAGTACCCATTCTCAACCATAAGTTGTGCCTTCAGTAAAGACACCACCCTACTAGTAACATGAACCAATGAACCTCTCCACTCCAACCTCGGCAACCCCGGCATAGACAACGTCACGGTCTTAGCGTGACAATCAAGAATAGAGTGATATGGTGACAACCAATCCATACCCAAAATCATATCAAAATCCACCATATTGAGTAACAGAAGATCAAACCTAGTCTCATATCCCCCAATAGTGACCAAACAAGAATGATAGACCCGATTTATCATAATAGAATCTCTAGAGAATGTAGACACAAAATCAAGAGTACTCAAAGAATCACGAGATATATCCAAATATGAAGAAAAATACGATGACACATATGAATAAGTGGAAACTAGATCAAGTAAAGCTTATGCATCCGTATAACAGACTAGAACAATACTTGTAATGATGACATCTGATGCACCTACCTTAGTCCAACCAGGGAAAGCATAACAATGGGCCTGGCCTCACCATCTAGGACATCCCCTACCTGCATGTACTCTACCCATAGCTGGCTGTGCATGTGGAATAGCAACTAGAGCAGAAACCATATCATGAGTACCCTGTAGGAGGTCCACCCCTCTAACGTTTGGGACAATCTCTCACCATGTGCTTAGTATCACCACACTCGAAACTACATCTCTGCGGGGGTGGCTGCTGGTACTAAGTTTGACCCAGGCAGCTAGAATAACCGCTGTAGGAACCTCGTGTAGAAGGTGCATTGAAAGATGGCTGTCCAATATAAGTACCCTGAGGTCCCTGACTAGCTGATGAGTAACCTGAAGTACAGACTGAACTAATCGACTAACAAAGCCTATGCCATGACGAGCTGAAACTGCAGAGCTAGAACCATTAAACCCTCCAAAATCTTGAGGCCTCTTAGCCACCTATACCCTCACTCCTGGTCACAGATATGCTCAAACCTCTAAGAAATCCCCACAACCTGATGAAATG
This sequence comes from Nicotiana obtusifolia, assembly GCA_002018475.1. Classification (NCBI taxonomy): domain Eukaryota; kingdom Viridiplantae; phylum Streptophyta; class Magnoliopsida; order Solanales; family Solanaceae; genus Nicotiana; species Nicotiana obtusifolia. The sequence goes on from MCJB01052919.1 coordinate 95,928, forward strand.
GAGTGTCAAGCTCAAACTCCTATTCCATACAGAATCTGAGGTTATAACTGAGTCGCTTACTAAAATTGCTTATGACTCGTAGAACCTATGAACCTAGTGCACTGATACGAACTTGTCACGACCCAAAATCCCACCATAAGGGTCGTGATGGCACCTAGTTCCTAAGACTAGGCAAGCCTATCACATGATGATATCAAACAAAATATAACAACTTAAGTATTATATAAAAGCTGAAAAATGCCATAGCATAACAAAACGATAATACAACATTCCAAACTCCAAAAACCCAGCAATACTGAGTCATAATCTCTACAAGGAGTACATAATAAGTCACAAAATGATCACGGTCTAGAATACATAAATAGTAATAAAGCAACTAAAGAGGGTGACTCTGAGGCTTGCGAGAATAACAACAAGTGTACCTTGAAGTCTCCAATAGTTCGGCACCACTTTCTAACGACCAGCACAATCTGAGGTACCTGGATTCGCACAAAAATATGCAGAAGCGTAGTGTGAGTACACCATACTCTGTGCAAGATATCAATATAAAACTGACAACGAAAACACAACAGAATAAATATAAGTCAAGGGTTAGGGCATGTGATAACAGGGAAAATCGAACAACAATTCATAAAATACAAAGTGAGGTCATTTAAGGAAAATAAAGATATGTTCAAAACATTAACCCGTTCCAACACATGATAACATCAAGAATCACCTAGAAATACCGCATAACATCATAACCAAGACACCCTTATGTTTCCATGTGAGCTTCACAATAAAACATTCTTCCTTATATAACTACACGCGCATAAGCCCCTTTATCTCGCTGCATGCGCATCAACAAAAACCACCCTTATATCGCCTCATGCGCATCTCTCTACTCTTATACTCCACACAACAACAATCAACCTGCACAACACGTACACATATGCCACAACATCACCACAACAACAATACCAAAGTTACAACAAGATATAGCCCACGACTCAATAACAATATGTACCGGAATCATAACGATAACATAAGGGTGTAGGGACTGGACAACAATAAAACATGTTTCATTTAACAACAACCCCAATTCAAGGCATATTAATAGCCTAAGATCTAATCCGGTCAATTACCATACATATGCCCGTGTACACACTCGTCACCTTATGTACACGTCGTTTCAAGTAGCATAAGTTATGCAAATTAGACCAAATCCTAAGGGATAATTCCCCACACAAAGTTTCGCAAGATACTTACCTCAGACAAGCAAAGTCAACACTCTAAGATGCTCTTCCCGCGTGAATCAACCTCCGGACGGCTCAAATCTTGCTAAAACAACTTAATAGTATCAATATAAGCCATATTAAACAAGTCCGAATGATAAAGCTAAGATCTTCGTTCAATTACGCAAAGTCAACCTCAGGGCCGCACCCCGGAACCAGACCAAACACAAAAATTCCGGACACCCACTCCAATATGAGTCAAAATGTATGTGTTTCATCCAAATATAACCTCAAATCGACCCTCAAATCATCAATTTTTACTTTCGAAAAGGTTTTACTAAAATTTCCAATTTCTTCACTTAGATTCACCAATCAATCGCTAAAATCAAGGTTAAATCATGAATAATAAACAAATCCGAGTAAAAAAAATATAACCCAATCCAAATCGTGAAAATCCCGTCGAAAATCGTCCAAATCCGAGCTCCCAATCTCAAAATGTGATAATGAAACTAAAACCTCGTTCAAGATATATTGTGCCCATCATTTTCTCTTCTGCGGCCCTCTAAGTCACATTTGCGACACCGCATCTGCAGAAAAATTATCATAGATGTAGACTCTAATTAAGTCCTCAAATTTCGCTTCTGTGGACCAACACTGGCACAGGCGATCACGTTTCTGCCGACACACTATTGCATCCGCGGAAACCCCTGAGCTTAACCAATGCCGCATCTGTGGTCCCAGGTTCGCTTCTGCGGACTTGCACCTGTGGACCAAATGTCAGGGGTGTGAAAGAACCAAAACTAATCTGCCAAAAGCACCACAAATGTTCTGAAGTCCATCCGAAACTCACCAAGTCCCCCAAACCCCGTCCAATCAAACCAACCAATCTTAAAACCTTCCAAACCTGATATTAACAATGTCGTGATGGCACCTAGTTTCTAAGACTAGGTAAGCGTATCACATGATGATATCAAATAGAATGTAACATCTTAAGTATTAAATAAAAGCTGAAAATGCCATAACATAGTCAAAACGGGAATACAACATCAAAATCCCAAAAATACGGCAGTACTAAGTAATAAGCTCTACAGGGAGTACATAATAAGTCTCAAAATGTACATCAAGATATGGAATAAATAAACATTAATAAAGTAACTAAAGAGGGTGAATCTAAGGCCTGCGAGCATAACAACAAGTATACATTGAAGTCTCCAACAGTTCGGCACCACTCTCTAATGACCAGCACGATCTGAGGTACCTGGATTTGCACAAAGAATGTGCAGAAGCGTAGGGTGAGTATACAAAATTTAGTACCCAGTAAGTATCAAGACTAGCCTCGATGGAGTAGTGACGAGGTTCAAGTCAAGATACTCACTAGTCAAATAACATGTGCAAGATATCAATATAAATCTGACAACAAAAACATAACAGAATAAATATCAATAAAGGGGTGGGGCATATGATTACAGGGAGAATCGACCAACAATTCATGAAATACAAAGTGAGGTCATTTAAAGAAAACAAGGATATTTTCAAAACATCAACCTGTTCCAACACGTGAATAACATCAAGAATCACCCCGAAATACCTCATAATATCATCAACAAGCCACCCTTATGCTACCGCATCAGCTTCACAATGAAATATTTTTCCTTATATAGCTACGCGCGCATAAGCCTCCTTATCTTACCGCATGCGCATCAGTAAACACCACCCTTATGTCACTGTATGCGCATCTCGCCACTCTAATACTACACACAACAACAATCACCCCACACAACACGTACACATGTGCCACAACATCACCACTACAAAAATACCAAAGTCACAATAAGATATAGCCCACGGCTCAACAACAATGTGTACAAGAATCATAACAATGACATAAGGATGTGGGGAGTGGACAACATTAAACATGTTTCATATAGCAACAACCAATTCAAGGCATAGTAATAGCCTAAGGTCTAATCCGGTCAACTACCACACATACACCCATGTTCACACTAGTCACCTTATGTACACGTCATTTCACATAGCACAAATAATGAAAATTAGACCAAATCCTAAGGGGTAATTCCTTGCACAAAGTTAGGCAAGATACTTACCTCAAACAAGCTAAGTTAATACTCTAAGAAGCCCTTCCCATACGACTCGAATCTAGCCAAAACAACATATACTATCAATAAAAGCCATAAGAAACAAGCCCAAACGATAAAGCTAAGATCTTAGTTCAACTATACAAAGTAAACCCAAAACGTCAACCCTTGGCTCGCACCCTAGAACACGACCAAACTCACAAATTCCGAACACACATTCCAATATGAGTCCAAATATATGTGTTTCGTCCAAATCAAACCTCAAATCGACCCTCAAATCATCAAATTTTACTTTTGAAAAGTTTTTTCTAAAACCTCCAATTCTTCACTTAGATTCATCAATCAATCGCTAAAATCAAGGGTAGAATCATGAAGAATAAATAAATCCGAGTAAAAAATACTTACCCCAATCCAATCGTGAAAATCCCCTCCAAAATCGTCCAAATCCAAGCTGCCAATCTCAAAATATGATAAATGAAATTAAACCCTCATTTAAGATATATCCTACCCACCATTTTCGCTTTTGCAGCTGCCTAAGTCGCATCTACAGCACTGGATCTACGAAAAAATCATCATAGATGCGAACTCCATTTATGTCCCAAAATTCCGCTTCTTTGAACCAACACTCGCACCCATGATCGCGCTTCTGTGCAACACTGCTGCATATGTGGAAATCCCTAAGCTCAACTAACGCCGAATTTGCAGTCCCAGGTCCATTTTCGCGAACTAGCACCTGCGGACCAAATGTCGCAGGTGCAAAAGCACCAGAACTGATCTGCCAAAACCACCACAAATGCTTCGAAGCCCATCCGAAACTTACCCAAGGCCCGTAAGACCCCAGCCAATCACACCAACCAATCCTAAAATATAACAGGGACCTACTCAAGGGCTCAAATATCATGAAATAACATCAAAACAATGAATTGCACTTGAATTCAAGCCTAAGAAACTAATCCAAATTTTCTAATTCAAAACTTATGCCGAACATGCCTAAACACCTCGGAATGACCTCAAATTTTGCATGCAAGTCCCAAATGACACTATGGACCTATCCCAATTCTCGGAACCAAAATCCGAACCCAATAACAACAATGTCAACTCACAGTCAAACCTATCAACCTTCCATACCTTCAACTTTTCAACTTTCGCCAAATAGAACCAAATCAACCTAGGGACATCCAATTCCAAATTCGGACATACACATAAGTCCAAAATCACCATATGAACCTATTGAAACTATCAAAATATTATTTTTGGGTCATCTATAGAAAAGTCAAACTCGGATAAACTTTTACAACTTAAGCCTCAAACCAAGGGACTAAGTGTCCCAAATTAATTGGAAGCTTCTAAGAACCAAAACCGATCATCTCTGCAAGTTTTTTAACCCCAAATACACGTATGTAAAACATCAAATTGGAAAAATAGGACTAAAATACTCAAAATGACCGACTGGGTCATTACAACCAGAATCTGCATAAGGAGTGCAGAAGTGTGGTAAGAGTATAACCGACCCCATGTACTCAACAAATATTAAGCCTAACCTCGACGAAGTAATTATGTCTCTACGACAATACACTCATTATAGACCTGTATGTATTATAAATAGAAAAGTAATAATAAGATAGAGAAATGAAGAACAACATAATAAAGGAAATAAGAATATAAATTGTAGAGGCCCTTAGAATATCATCACATCATAGTCTTACAACACAACGCAATAGCGAAATATAACAACCAAGAATAAAACAATACATCCTTTCCATTGCAACACATAACCCGATTCATATATCAATACCAATACCGTTACAGCATGCAACCCGATATATAATAATATTATTGAGGCATGCAACCCGATCCAATATATATAATAATAGTATGGCATTGTGCAACCTGATCCAAGAACAACAATCCAACACAGCCTTCTGTTTAGAACAAGCCTCCAAACCACCTAAATCTAGTTAATTATTACTTAAATAGTCAAAAAAAAATCTTTAGAAACTACCCTCGTATGAAAAAGGTATGATATTTAACATATTTAGAAAAGTCAACAAAATGTCAACCCGGGCCCACGTGGTCGAAATCTAAAATTATGACCAAATCCCAATTATCCATTCATACCCGAGTATAAATATGTGATTTTCTTTGAAATCCGATCTCAATTTGAGGTCTGAATCTCAATTATACATAATATCTAATTTCTACCCAAAATTCCAGTTTCTACCCAAAATCCCAATTTCTACTCTATGAATCTTAGATTTAATAGTGAAAATTCATGAAAAAAAAATGAAATTGAATGAAAAAAAGTTCAAGTTACTAATATATGAAGGTGAGAAGAATTTGCTCTTCGAAAATTGCCTCTATGGAGTCTCTGTCTCAAAAATGGTATAAAATAAGCTAATCCTAAAATCCTAATATTATACCCTATTGCAAGTATCGCAATTGCGAACACTTGTTTGCAATTGCAATGTCTGCAATTGCGAATCACTGATCGCAAATGCGACTATTACATGAACCCCCCTAGATGTCAAAAATACAATTAATCCTTCGCATTTGAGAAGGTCCAAATGCTATTGCTACTGCTACTGCTACTGTTGCTACTGATGCTGCTGCTGCTCCTACAATAACAACTACTACTACTACTACTACTACTACTATTACTACTACTACTACTACTACTACTAATAATAATAATAATAATAATACTGCAATTACTACTACTGATGTTATTGCTACTATTGTTGCTATTGCTACTACCACTACTACTACTGCTACTGCTACTGCTGCTACTACTGCTATTGCTATTACTACTACTGCTACTACTAGTGCTGCTACTGCTGTTGCTGCTAATGCTGCTACTGCTACTGTTACTGCTAATATTGTTGCTACGGCTGCTGCTGCTGCTATTGCTACTGCTACTACCACTGCTCCTAAGCTCCTGCTGTTGCTGCTACTGTTGCTGTTGCTACTACTACTACTGCTGCTGCTGTTGCTGCTACTGCTACTACTACTACTACTACTGCTACTGCTACTCCTGCTACTGCTACTCCTACTACTCCTTCTACTACTGCTACTGCTACTGCTACTACTCCTGCTACTACTGCTACTGCTACTGCTATTGCTACTCCTGCTGCTGTTGTTGCCTCTAATCGAAAGAGGAATAACTTATTGAATACCATTGCAACATGTGTCTTAGTTTATTTTGGTGATTCTTTGAAGTAATCATAAGAGCTTTCTGAGTTACTGATTAAACCAAGAGAGGAAAAAATTCGCGAGAATTTTTTCCTTAGACTATTCATGCCAATGTTTTCTTGCATATGTTCACTAAGCCATCCATTAGCTTATCTCGTAATGATTAAGTTCCTTTGATATAACAGTATTGACGTTACGAATAATGCAACTACCTATTGAATTCGTCAGAATTAATAGAACCTTAAAATTGAATTTGAACAGATTTAGATCCTTGATAGTAATTATGTGCTTGTCTTGTTGTGGTTTTTATTTCTCATATTGACAGTTATACATGGGAGATCAACTATCAAGTTTACCATGATTAGTCTTATTTATTTGCAATTTTGTCTGTTGCTCATGGTTTCTAAATATCATAAATTAAAGACTTAATCATCTAGAATATTGTGCAGCCTAGACTTACTAAAACATTATTTAATCCAATTTTTGTGGTGACAATAATTTTTATACTATCTTTGACATAACACGAGCTTGATATTCTTGTAGTGTTTTGAGCTCGCAAATTTTGGCAAGGTTCCCAAGAATTGACAATCAATATTGTTCAAAATAATATCAGGTGCTAATTTAGGAACCATTTTTAATATTTTTCACAGCTCAAATGAATTCTTACTTGATCGCAGGTGACTGGATCTAATTTTTCTGGTGTACGACTTGATCCTCCTCTAAGAAACTAAATCCATACAATCCGGAAATAGATAATTTACTGCGTCAAAGAAGAAAAGAACAAGAACTTGCGGGAAAAACTCAAGGAAATCTTCATCCCAAGATAATATGGCATGAAACGAGGACGATCTCATTGACATAGCTATAAGAGATGCAGCTTTGAGAGCCGATGAAACTGAATATGGGGTTGAAAACTAGAGAATCAATTTGAACCAACCATTGGTGGAGGATCAATTTTAACATGTTAGATGAAGGCCCGGGTGATTTTTGGGAGACTATGTCATGCAAGTCGACAATGCAAGACAGTCAAGAGTGAGAGTCCACCATTAATGAACACAGCTTTGAAATCAACCAGGGTGTGATTCAAACTATTTAGTTAATTGTATCTTCAGAGGCAATCCCAATGAAGATTCCAACAATCACTTGATGGATTTTGATGAGATAATTAATACCTTCTGCCACAATAGAGGATCACATGATGTTATGTATCTAATGACATTCCCCTTTTTGCTGAAGGATGATGCTACGAATTAGTTACAGAGCCTACCACTGGATCCATCTGTACATGGGAAGAGATGAGGACGAAGTTCCTTGACAAGTACTTATCTGTCGCTATAACGGGAAGAATGATGAGAGAGATCCATAACTTTAGCAAAAAAGAAACAAAAACTATTTTTGAGGTATGGGAAGGATTCAAAGAACTTGTGAGAAGATGCCGTCACAATGGAATAGAACCTAAGATGCAACTCCAAGATTTTTGAGAAGGTTTGACACATGCTACTAGAAGAGTGCTGGACAATGTAGTTGGAGGATCACTGATAAAGAAAACCTCGAGGAAGTTACAACTATTTTAGATGAGATGTTGGAAGATGCTAACCAATAGACTGCTAAGGAAACAAAAGGAGAAAACAGGTTGGGGTACACCAAGTAGATTCTTCCATTGCCATGTAGCCCCAGATTGCTATTATAGCTAAGGATATCACGCATTTAACTCAGCCAAGGGGTAGAGCAAGCTACAAGTAGCTTCTGATTTTTGTGGAATCGGCCATGCAATACAAGACTACTAGGCCTCAATAACAAATAAAGAAGTAAATATTGTGGGAAAATTGAGGCAACTATCAAGGTAGAAACAATTCTAATTCCATGGGGAAAAGGCACCCCAATTTTTCTACAGTTCACCTAGTGGTAATTTGAATGCATGGAAGCAAAACAATCCTAGACCTCAGGAACAAATGCCTCAAAGTTTCCAAAACTAGCAGAGGCAACAATACCAGCCTTAAAAGTTCAACTAATCAAGTTTGGATGAGATAATGAAGGCTTACATCACTAAGTCAAATGAGAAGTTTGAAAATCAAAGAGCTATCATTCAGAACTTAGAAAGAAAAATGGGACGTCTTACTAACATGTTATCTTAGAGGTCACTAGGAACTCTTCCTTCTAAATAGTAAAAAGAATTGTAACAACCCGATAGATCGTTATGAATACTAGCTCCCTTTTTTGTATTTAAAAACCTTTCATATCTTAATTTAATGATTTATGACTTGCGTGTATATTCCATATCGATTTACGGAAAGATTAATGTGAAATTTTTAAAGAAAATGTGATTTTTGACTTTGAAAGTGGTTATAGTTGATCATGGTCAACATTTTTAGTAAACGACCCCGGATCGGTATTTTGACAATTTTGCTAAGTTCTTATGATGATTTTGGGCTTATACTCACGCCTGGTTGGAGTCCTGGGTGACCCGAGGTTGTTTCGATGCTTTATGTTAAAAGTTGGAAAATCTGAGTTGAACTTTGAAAATTTTGTGTTTTGATGATCGATTCTTGGTTTAGATGTTATTTTGATCATTTGAGACTATGAGCGAGTTTGTATCATGTTATTATACTTGTGTGGATGTTTGGATTGGAACCCGAGAGGCTCGGGTGAGTTTCGGATAGGTTACAGACTCTTTTGCATAGTTGTTATGTTTGTTGGTGTTGCTGGTCTGCAGATCATGCATTTGTGAGGTTCTGTTCGCAAATGCGAGCCTCGCATTTGTGAGAAAATGCTCGAATTTGAAATGCTTGGAAGGGCAGGGAAACTTCACTTTCGCAAAGTCTTGGTCACTTTTGTGAACTAGGGGGTTATCGCGATTTTGATGGTTTTGTCGCAATTGCGACACTGCGCAGTAGGAAGGCAACTTCGCAAATACGAAGCTTTGTTCACTTTTGTGAGGGATAGGACCTTCACAAATGCGAAGGTATAGTCGCATTTGCGACATCTGTGAGGCTCAGGCTCTGGTCGCGTTTGTGATCAGTGGTTTGCGTTTTTGGGAATATTGTAATTGCGAACATGATTTTGCAATTGCGATACCTGCAACTGCGTAAATGGTTGGGATTTCGGGACTTAGCTTATTTTACAATATTTTTGAGACCTAGACTCTATAGAGGCTATTTTTGGAAAGAAATTTCTTATCAACTTCAAAGTTAGTAACTTTAACTTGTCAAGAAAAGCCAAGCTGAAGAGAAGAATATGAATGTCCAAAAAGGAGAGAGCAATGATTTGTCTGTGTATGATGTCACTGACAGAAAAGATGGAGCACTGTATTGGTGACTGTGGGTGCCTGTTGTAGAACCTCTAGTGTATCCATGGACAACTCTCCATAGTGTGTTCATGTAGCATATGAACCAATGCACTGAAGAAGGCTCAATAAGTTGTTGAAGGAATTGGGCAAGTGTAGTGAGTTCTGCATCTAGAGTGTTGAAGGGGTGCCATCTAGGATCTACTTGTTGCTATAACTTAATGTTCATGTAGGTTTGAACCCCCAAGTATCTTCCGAAAAGGCTTCACATTGGTGTATGAATGTTATATGTGTCTGTATAGCATGATCAGAAGGACAGGTCCAACAAATTTGATGCACTTCCAATAGATTGAGCATCTGTGATGCTGATACCAAAAATTGAGAGTACATCAAAATTCTAGACCTATCCAGTGTACCCGCAAAATACAGCAAACAAGTTAGCAGTAAATGAGGAAGAAGGACTATGTCACTAACACATATTACAGAGATAAATATTCCAGATAGACAATTACGGAATAAAGACTATAACCAGTAAAGGTGCCCAACATGATCCGATACCATATCAATTACCAAATTACACGTTCAAAAGAACCTTTTGAAAAGTAAATTTATCAATGCGATGACAACTCTTTTTACATCTACCCGTTACGCTACTAACAACTCAACAAAACATGAGATGTCAGCTCAACTCAAGTAATCCCATGTTGGCAACCAAATCGTCTAATAACCATAGAAGAATAGATTAACATGTTAGGTGCAACGTAGCAACATGTAAAATGCACAACCACTCATAAAGAATTTACTTGCAAAATCAAGGCAACACCTACCTAGTTTAGACAACAAGTCATTAAATAGAAACGCAAACATATGAAACCTTGTGCCCACACAAAATCACAATAGCCACCCATATCACTCCGCCCTGATAAAAACAATATCTCGCCTTGTCGCTCCCTCCTGACAGAATAACAATATCTCTCCTGTTTAACAATATTCCCATCACAATAACAATAACATCAATCACAATCGCACGGCAGAAATCTCATGCCAATACCCAACAATCCGCCCAATAAGTCCACATGTGTCACAATCATAACAATGCAAATAACAAATCATCATCAAGAAGCATATTCACATAACTCATCAGTGAAGTGCACAATGACATAATCAACAAAAGTGCGGATGGGGTTCAACATACTAAACATGACTACGGAAAAACTAGATATAGCAACCAAGTTCAGCTAGTCATACAAAGGATCACATATGTGTCACAGAGTGCACACGTCCCAGTCAAGGCATAACACAAGATCAAGTATAATGTGTGCTCATAAGTTACGTGTATCTATCTCTGAGGCAAGCTTAGCATAAATCTCAAGATTTGCTCATCATGTTCAGCATAAGGCACCAATAGCCTCAACATTCCTCAATCATGGTTTATTGCATTCACATATTCGATTAATTAAATAATAAATAAAATCAAGTAAAACACACAACCAAACGCAGTATAGAGTAAACTAGAATCTACCCCGAGTATGAATACACATGGCACATATATATACACTCGTCACCTCATATATACATCACCTCCGCATGTAGCAAACGATATCAATTAGTAGAAAAAATTTTCTCAACCAAAGCTACGCAAGACATTTACCTCAAATAAGCCAAATCAATACTCTAAAAATGCCTTCCCGCATGAATCGACCTCCAAACTAGTCGAATCTAGCAAAATCCAACTCATTAACAACAAACAAAGATATAGGAAACAACCACAAACAATAAAGCTTTGATCTTTATACAAATATACAAAGTTAACGAAAAATTCAACCCTTGTCCACACCCTAGAACCCGACAAAATTTACAAATCCCAAATACTCATTCCAATACGAGTCCAAATATACAAAATTTCATCCAAAACCAACTCTAAGTCGGCGTTCAAATCTCTATTTTTCACTTTAAAAATGTTTAGCCAAAACTCACAAAATGCACTTTCTTATATTTCAAGCCAAAATCCTCTTTTTGTCTTTAAAATTCCTTGATTTAGAGCCAAAATCAATGAAAGATCCATGTTATAATCATAAATTCGAGTTAGGTTTACTTATCCAAATGAAGTAGAGGAAAACTCCCTCAAAAACCGCCTTTTTCCCAGCTCCAAAACTTTGTGAGAAAAAGTGACTAAGTCCCGAAACAAGTAAAAAAAATGCAGCAGCTGTCCCTACCCGAATTAGATGCTAGATAATCTCGAAACTCACATTTGATAAGCGCAACAATTCTTGCAAGATTAAACCAAAGATAGCCTTTTGAATCACGCAATTTGGCCTTAAAATGAGTGAGATACGATGTTTTGAAGTTTTAAAGGAAGTCTAAAAATTTCAGGGATATAACTGGTATTTTCGAAATTGCTGCACCAGAAAAATCAGCAATAGAAAAATCTTCATTTTAGCACACAAAACTCATTCGGAACTTCTCAAACACAAACCATATATGCATTTCAATCCTAAAACACTCTACAAACCTGCTTCCACAGTCAAAACACCGAAAAGAGGTCGTATTAACCCGATATTGACCATAGTAAACTCCAAATACTTAACTTAACTAGTCTCCAAACCTATGTAGACCTAGTTCAATTCCTTAACTTAACTTGTGCGCGCTTGCAAACTTTGCGTACAAGTTCAATTCAACTATGTAGACCTATCCAAAGTCTCTCAGAATACCAAATTGAGTCCAGTAACATCAAAGTCAACTCTTAATCAAACTTATGAACTCTTAAGATTTTTAAATTGCCAACTTTCGACAAATAGTGTCGAATTCTTCTACGAACCTCCAAAATCAAATTCGAACATATGTACTAGTCCAAAATTATCATACGAACATATAAGAATCATCAAAACTCGATTCCGAGTTTGTTTACCCAAAAGTCAAATCTTGGTCAACTCTTCCAACTTAAAGCTTCCAAATCGAGAGTCATTCTTTCAAATCAATCCTGAACCACTCGAAAACTAAAACCGACCACACATGAAAGTCATAACATATATTATGAAGCTACTCAAAGTCTCAAACCACCGAACAAAATGCTTAAGCTCAAAACGACCAGTCTGTTTGTTAAAAATTGTTATACGTCATGGCAGTTAAAGCCTCATGAGAAGAATTATCCAGTTAAAGATTTCGAGTTGGTAGCTATTGTGCATGCACTCAAGATTTGGAGTCATTATTTGTACAATGTGTCACGTGAGGTTTATAATAATCATCAGAGTCTTCAACACTTGCCCAAGTAGAAGGATTTGAATTTGAGGCAGTGGAGGTAATCAGTTGCATAAGGATTACGATATCACTATCTTGTACATCTGGGTAAGACGAATATCGTAGTGGATACTTTGAGTAGGAAGGCAGAATGTATGGGTAGCTTGGATTTTGTTCTGGTAGGGAGAGATCTTTGTTTATGGATGTTCAAGTATTGGCCAATTGATTTGTGAGACCGAATATTTATGAGCCTAGTAGGATTCTTACTAGTGTGGTTGCACAGTCATCCTTGTTTGAGCGTATTTAGGCTCTTCAATATGATGATCCCCATTTTTTGGTGCTTAAGGACACAATTCAGTGAGGTGGTGCTAAGAAGGTGGATATTGGAGATAATGGTGTTATGCGACTTTAGGATCGGCTTTGTGTTCCTAATCTTGATTGCTTGAAGGAATTAATACTTCATGAGGCTTATAGTTTGTAGTATTCGATTCATTCAGGTGCTAAGAAGATGTATCATGACTTGAAGTGGTATTATTGGTGGCGGAGGATGAAGAAAGACATTGTTGGTCATGTTTCACGCTGTTCGAATTGCCAACTGTCACAATCCAAAATTCCACCAAACATCGTGATGGTGCCTAACCCACTCACTAGTCAAGCCAACACAATAACAATCACAATTCTAAAGCAGATTTATCAAATCTTTTAATAAATTCCATAATAAAATAAGAAACAGTAATAATCTCTAAATGATAACATAGATAAAATATGTGAGACAGGGTCTACACGACCACAACTATTTGTAAAGCCCAAAACCCGGGTGTCACAACCATTACAAGCATCTAAAAAGAGTATGTAAAGCCAACTGAATAATATTGTCTATCTGATAGATAGATAACATGAGTACTAAATACGGTACTCAGTAAGTATCAATTCTAGCCTCGAAGAAGCAGTAGCGAGGGATCGATATCGACTCTAGCAGTCCAATAATCAGATGAAAGTGTAAATCAAATATATGTCAGAACATGTTGTCATCAAATTAATATGAAAGCTCAAACATAGTTTATACCGAATTTAGGCACTCTTCCGCAGATATCAGAGATCACATAAGATATCAATAATTCAATCCTTGAATAAGACATAATACATATCAACCATACTGGATAAATCCACCACATGAGCCAAATATAAATGAATATCCATGCTCACGATCCCACTCTTAATATCTCATAGCATAAATCCCATGTGTCCAACAAGCACTAAAAGAATCATAGGTGCCCATGCTATAGGGCGCAAGGTAACATGGGTAATCACCTGATTCCGGAGGGATGGATCCATATCCAAGCGTTGATCATTAATCAATTGTTGCATGGTGCAACCCGTTTCAATCATAATAACATCAATAATCGATAATCAATATCTGCTCAAGTGCTTGTAGTGCCAATATCATCAATTTTCCTCAATAATAACTCTCCTCTCATTGATATGAAAGGAAACAATATAATAAAAGGGCACCAGACATAATAATAAAAAGATTGCGGATAAAAGCTCGTATGGCTATGGCTAACCATGTAATTCAATTTATCACAATGGCTCTATAGATAATTAAGCATGCATAAGTTCAATCATATTATTCAGCGTGAGTCAATTAAGCCTTAAAAACCATCAATCATGGAGCAAATAAGATAAGTGTATGTCTACAGATTTATAATAAAGCTCAACATGGAAAAAATAATCCTTTATGCCAAACCAACAAGTTATAACCCCAGGCGCGCTCCTAAACAATAAAAAATAATTATCACATCATCATAAACTCAATTTGAACATGAATAATAACTTCACATAATCCAAACAAAGCATAATCCAAATAAACAATACCAGATATGGTCAAAACCTAGCTGCGCATATACGGTTGTCACCTCGTATATACGTGGCTCCTAAATCATGAATCAAGTAACAATAAAGTCACATATGGGGAGAATTCCCCTTTACAAGGATAGACAAGGGAATTACCTCCGCCCGACAATCTCAAATAAAGCAAAAATCGCCTTAACGTCCAAACTCAACTCCAAACAGCTCGAATCTCCTAAAAGAAACTCAATAACATCAAATAAAGCCATAGGACCCCCCCCCCCCAACAATAAAGCTTCGATCTTTATAAAAATCCCCGAAAGTCAACACAATTATTCCCGAGCCCACACGATCAAAACCCAAGTCAAGGGGTAGATCCCGACTACCCATAACCCAACGAGTCCAAATATGTTATTAAATTTCAAAACTAAGCTCAAATCGACCTTCAAATATTCAAAATACCATCTCTTAAGTTGTAGACAAAAATACTAAATTTTCCTTTAAAACTCTAAGTTTTAGGTGTAGAAATCCATGAGGATTCAAGATATAAAGCCAAATCCAAGTGAAAATTGCTTACCTTTAATGTAGTACTGAATTTGCACTCCAAAAATCTGCTTCACGAAGTCTAGGGTTCAAAATATGAGAGAAGGGTTAAATCTCGAAATTATAACGCTTAATGTTCTGCCTAGTTATACACATCGTGATTGAGAGACCTCATTCACGATCACGAAAGCCAAAATTTGTCCAACTGGTTCTCCCACTTCATGAACGCAAAAACTCAATCGTGAATGCGATGTACTGCCTGCCAAGCCTACACGAATGCAAGACCACCTCCGCACAAAGGCAATCCCCCTACCTGGAGCCACTCCATCACGAACGTGGCCCTTGCATATGAAGCGCCAACTCCCATCTCACCGTGAACGCAAGTCCACCAATACGAACACAAAGAGGAAAAATCTTCCTTCCAAACTAGAGGAAAATGGTTCGAATTACACCTAAGCCCCTGGGACCCCGTCCAATCATGCTAATAAGTTCCAATACCTTATATAACTTTTCCAAATGCTCAAAGCATGATGATTTACATCAAACTAGGAATCGACAACCAAAATCCATCTAATCGTTTCTAAACTTTCCAACTTCGCCAAACTCGTCTGAGACATACCAAATCATTCCAGATTTCAACCAAACTTTGCACACAAGTTCCAAATAACACAAAAACCCTATCTAAAGTCTCGAAACATCAATCGAACGCCGATAACATCAAAATCAACTCCCCCATCAACTCTATGAACTCTCCAAATTGCAAACTTTAGGCGAAAAGAGCTAGAATCTCCTAGGAACCTCGATTCCAAATCTGAACATGCACCAAAGTCCAAAATAATCATACGAACCTATTGAAATCATCAAACCACCATTCCAAGGTCATCTACTTAAAAGTAAAACCTTGATCAACTCTTATAACTTAATCTTCCAACAATGGAACAAAGTGTTCTAATTCATTCCTAAACCTTCCCAAAATAAAACCAACCATTCCCGCAAGTCAAGAAATAACAAACAAGCATAGTGGAAATATCAAATGGGGAAACGGGGCTTAAACGTCCTACTGGGTCGTTACATTTTCACCCTCTAAAATAAACGTTCTTCCTCAAACGGGTTTAGAATCATACATGGGATGCCAAAAAGATGTGGATATCTGCTCTGCATGTCATGCTTGACTTCCCAAGTCACCTCCTCAAGTGGTTGACCTCTTCACTGAACTGTAACTGATGCAATATCTTTCGACCTCAGTTTCTGAACCTACATGTCAAAAATGGCCACCTACTCTTCTTCATAAGCCAAATTCTAATCTAATTGCACCGAGCTGTAATCCATCACATGTGACTGATCCTTATGATACTTCTAAAGCATGGAAACATGAATCACCGGATGAACTCTCAATAAGCTTGGTGGCAAAGCAAGTTTGTAAACCACCTCACCAACCCTCTCTAACACCTCAAATGGACCAATGTTCCAAGGAATCAACTTGCCCATCTTCTCGAACCTCATTACGCCCTTTATATGCGAAACTTGAAGAATAACCTTCTCACCCTCCATGAAAGCAGCATCATGAATCTTCCTATCAGCATAACTCTTCTACCTGGACTGCGTTGTACGAAGGCGCTTCTGAATAAATTTCACCTTTCCCAAAGTATCAGGAACCAAAACGGTGCCCAACAATCTTGCTCACCAGGCTCAAACCAGCCAACTAGATAACGACATCACCTCCCACATAAGACCTCATACGGAGTAATATGTATACTAGACTGGTAGTTGCTGTTATAGGCAAACTCCGCTAATGGTAGAAACTGATCCTACCAGCCTCCGAAATCAACAACATATGACCTCAACATGTCCTTCAAAGTCTGAATAGTCCACTCAGACTGCCCATCTGTCTCAGGGTGAAATGATGTGCTCAACCCAACCTGGGTGCCCAACTCACGCTGAACAGCTCTCCAATATGCAATGTACACTGAGTGCCCTGATTCGAGATGATAGAAATGGGCACGCCATGCACACGGACAATCCGTCTGATGATGATCTTAGCCAACTGCTACAAAGTGTAAGAAGTCATGATCGTAATGAAATGAGCAGACTTGGTCAGCCTGTCCACAATGACCAAATTAGCTTTAAATCTCCTCAAAGCTCGTGGCAAATCTACCACAAAGTGTTTCCACTTCCACTCTTATATCTCTAACCTCTAAAGCAAACCATCCACTCTCTGATGCTCGTACGCGACCCATTGATAATTCAAACATCGCGACACAAATCCAACAGTGTCTTTCTTCATCCTCCGCCACCAATAGTGCTGCTTCAAATCACGGTACATCTTCGTAAGGCCTGGGTAGATAGAATACCGCAAGCTATGAGTCTTCTCAAGAATCAACTCCCTCAACCTATCCACATTAGGAACACATATCCAACCCAGAAGCCTCAATACACCATCATCATCGATAGTCACCTCCTTGGCATCACCTCCCAACACCTTATCCTTAAGGATAAGCAAAAGGGATCATCATACAAACAAGCCTTGATGTACTCAAACAAGGATGAATGTGACAAAATAGAAGAGAGAACCTTGCTAGGCTCAAATTATCCAACCTCAAAAATATATTGGCCAAGGCCTGAGCATCCATAGCCAAAGGCCTTTCCACAGCTGGAATAAATGCCAAACGCCTCATACTTTCTGTCTTTCTGCTCAAGGCATCAACTACCATATTAGCCTTGCCCGGATGATGAAGAATAATGATATCATAGTTTATCAACAACTCCAACCACCTCCGCTGCCTCAAATTCATATCCTTTTGCTTGAGTAGGTGTTGAAGACTCCTATGATTCGTGTAAATCTTAAGAGACACATCATATAAGTAGTGCCTCCATATCATGAGCACATGAACAATAATCGTTAGTTCCAAATTATGCATCGAATAGTTCTTCTTATGGGGCATCAGTTGACGCGACGCATAGGAAATCACCCTACCGTCCTGCATCAACACACATCCAAGGCAAACACGCATGACATCATAATATAACGTACATCCCCTATCCTGAAGGTAATACCAAAACTGGAGCCGTAGTCAAGGTAGTCTTGAGCTTCTGAAAGCTCTCCTCACACTTCTTACACCATATGAATGGAGTGCCTTCAGAGTCAACTTGGTCAATAGGGTTGCAATAGACGAGAATCCCTCTACAAACAGTACCTAGCTAAACCCAAGTAGCTCCTGATCTATGTAGCGGTACAAGGTCTAGGCAAACTCTGAACTGCCTCAATCTTCTTTGGATCCAACTTGATCCCATCACTAGATACCACATGGCCCAAGAACATCACCTTGTCCAACCAAAAATTAAACTTGAAGAACTTAGCATACGGTTTCTTCTCCCTCAAAATCTGAAGCACAATCCTGAAATGCTGCTCGTGCTCCTTAGTCCTATGGGAATACACCAAGATATCACAATGAACACAATGACAAACGAATCCAAATAAGGCTGGAATACATTGTTTATCAAATTCATGAAAGCTGCTGGGGCACTAGTCAACCCAAAAGACATCACCAAAAACTCATAATGTCCATATCGAGTCCTAAAAGCCATCTTAGAGATGTCTGAAGCCCTAATCTTTAACCTAATCTCAAGTCGTTCTTTGAGAACACTTTTGTGCCCTAAAGCTGATAAAACAAATCATCAACACCGGTAATAGATACTTGTTCTTGATGGTAACCTTGTTCAACTACCTGTAGTCAATACATATTCGCATAAAACCATCATTCTTCTTAGCCAATAACAGCGGTGCACCCCATGATGATACACTAGGCTTGATGAACTCCTTATCCAGCAACTCTTGTAACTGTTATTTCAATTCCTTCAATTTGGCCAGAGCCATGCTATACAGTGGGATAGATATGACTGCGAGCCCGATACCAAATCAATACCAAAGTTAATAGTCCTATGGGGTGGCATGCCTGGTAGGTCTACAGGAAACACATCCGAAAACTCCTTAACTACTGGAGCTGACTCAACAGTAGGAGTAGCAGCACTAACATCTCTAATAAAATCAAAACACACAAAACACGCTTCTCAACCATCTATTAAGCCTTCAAAAAAAAATTACTCTGCTAGGAGTGTGACCAAGAGTAGCCCTCCATTCCAACCTAGCAACCCCGACATAGCCAACGACACAGTCTTAGCGTGAAAATCAAGAATAGTATGGTACAGATATAATTAATCCATACCCAAAACCACATCAAAGTCCACGATTCTGAGCAATAATAAGTCACCACTAGTCTCATAACCCCCAATAGTACCAATACACACATCCACTACAATAGAATCACCAATAGGTGTAGACACATGAACATGAATGTCAAGAGAACCAGGAGGCATATCTAAATAAGGAGCTAAATGTGATGACACATACAAAATAGTAGACCCCAGATCAAATCACACTGAAGCTTCTCTATGACATATAGAAACCATACTTGTGATCACAGTATCAAAGGCCATCGCCTCGAGTCTACACGGAACCATAGCAACGGTCCTGGCTGCGAGTGGTCTGACTAGCACCAACCTAACCTCCCCCTCTAGTGCGTCCTCTCACTGCTTGCCCTCCCCCCTTAGCTTTCTAAAAAGAGAGTGATGCAACTGGCGCCGGAGTTACGAACTGAGAACCCTGATAAGGTGCGCCTATACTAATCTTGGGGCAATACTTCCTCATATTTTCCTACTCTCCACACTCATAGAAACCCTTGGCTGAATAAGGCTGTGGAGACTGAAGCTGCCCCTAAGAACCGGAATACCCACTGGAGGAACTGAACAGATGGAGCATGGTATGAACTCACTGAAAGAGCACTAAAGATGATGGAACTGGAGAAATAAAATATGATCAGGACACGTACCATTGCGGCCCCGTGCTTCACATACTAAACTGGCCTACCATGATGTCCCCTATACCTCAAGATAAGGACCACTAAAGTCGCTAGAATGACGAGCCTCTTGCTCCTCGTCATGACGTCTCTACTCTTGCTGTGAACACGCTCGATCCTCCGAGCTATCTCTACTGCTTGATGGACAGTAGTCCCCATCACTAACTCTCATGCCATGGTAATCCGATGTCATGATTCTAGCTCTGATTAAACCACCGCCCCTTATCTGTCTTGGTGGGGATCAAGAAAGCTGCATGTCGAGACAACTTTGTGAATCTCGCATCATACTCTGTCACGAACATATGATCCTGCTAATGGTGCTTGAAGTGGCCTCCCAAATCATCCTTCTTGGTGAGTAGGATATACCTCTCAAGAAATAGGTGTGAAACTGAGCCCATCTAAGAGGAGATAAACTAGCAGGCCTGCCCAGTTCACAAGTCTACCACTACCTCCTAGAAGCTCCTGTAAACTGAAAAGTAGGGAAATCCACTCTGTTAGACTCAACCAAGCCCGGGATGCGAATCATCTAGAGATATCTATATAGAAAATACTAGGCATTCTCTGAATTACTACTCTCAAAGTGAGGAGGAAACAACCCCTAAAATCTCTCTAACCTCTTTTGATCATCAAAAACCATGGCAGGAAAGGTCTCAGATCCAGGTGCTACAACATGTTGCTCTAGAGTACAAGTCATAGGGGTCTGAGCTCCCACTCCTGCCTGTAGTATGGCCGGAGCCGCTGGAACCACTCTGGCCTGGGTGAATGCATCGATAAAACTAACCATCTTGGCCATAGCCTCCTGAAACATGGTGCAACAACCAAACCTGAGGTTGCTGAGCATGCACCGGAACCTCAACATTCTCATCTAAAATCTGCACCTCCACCTACTCCGCAAGTGGCACGGGCCCCGGTGGATACTCCACCTCTAGGTGTAACAGTATGGCCTCTAACAGGAATCTTGACCCCACCCCGTCCTCTGCCTCTCCCGGCTACCACCATGGTATTGCCTGTGCATCCTCTGCTACTACTAAAGCGTGAGTTCTCACCATCTGCGAGAGAGTAGAAGGAAAGATTTATACTCAAGCCGATGATAAATGCACGATGAGGAATCATGAAAAGGAAGTTTTCCGAAAGCCATATAGCCTCTCGAAGATAAATACAAACATCTCTATATTGATCCGCAAGACTCTAGGCCTACTTGTGATTTATGATAGCCTTTAGAACCTAATGCTCTGATACTAACTTGTCAGAACCCGAAATCCCACCAAAGGTCGTGATGGCGCCTCACCCGCTCGCTAGACAAGCAAACACAATAACAATCACAATCACAATTCTAAAGCAGATTTATCAAATCATTAGTAAATTCCATAATATAATTATAAACTGTAATAATATCAAACTAATAACATAGATTAGATATCTAAGACAGGATCTACAGGATCGCAATTGTCTATATAGCCCAAAATCCAGGTGTCACAAGCATCTAACAAGAACATGTATAGCCAAGGAAATAATACTATAGATAGATAGATAGAAATAGATAGAAATAGACAGACAGACAGACAGATAGATAGATAGGGAGGGGCGCTCCAAGTGTTGCGAATTGAGAAAGTAGAGCAGATCACCACAAAGTCACCTACTACGTCGAGTGAATGACACTAATACCATCCTCAGAACCTGCACAAAAATATGCAGAAGCGTAGCATGAGTACAAAACATGATACTCAGTAAGTATCAAGTCTAGCCTTGAAGAAATATTAGCGAGGGGTCGACATCGACTCTCTAACAGTCCAATATCAGATGAAAGTGTAAATCGAATATAAAAGAGCATGCTATCATCAAACAAATATGGACGCTCAAACACAATTTATACGAAATTTAGGCATGCTTTCATAGATATCAGAGATCACATAAGATATCAACAACTTAATCCTCTAATAAGACATAATACATATCAATCATACTTTATAAATCCACCACATGAGCCAAATATATACGAATATGCATGCTCAGGATCCCACTCTCAATATCTCATAGCACAAATCCATGTGACTCACACGAGTCACGTACCCAACAAGCACCAAAAGAATAATGGGTGCCTATACTCACAAGGCCCAAGGTAACATGGGTAATCACGTGGCTTCCGATGGACGGATCTGTATCCAAGAATTGATCATTAATCAATCATTGTAGTGTGCAACCCATCCCAATCATTAATAATCGATAATCATTATCCGGTCAAGTGGCCGTAGTACCAATATCATTAATTTTCCTCAATAAAAACTCTCTACTCATGCATATGGAAAGGAAACAATATAGTAAAAGATCACCAGACATATTAATAACAAGAATGCAGATAGAAGTTCATATGGCTAAAAGATGGCTATGGCTAACCATGTAATTCAATTTATCACTACGGCTTAATAGCTAATTAAACATGCATAAGTTCAATTATATTATTTAACATGAGTCACTTAAGCCATATAAACAATCAATCATGGAGCAAATAAGACATATATTTGACTATGTATTCATAATAAAGCTTAACATGGCAAAAAAAATCTTTTATGCCGAACCAACAAGTCATAAACCTAGGAACACTCCTAAACCATAAATAAAAATTATCACGTAGTCATAAAGTCAATTTGAACCTCGATAATAACTTCACTTAATCCAAACAAAGCATAATCCAGACGAACAATACCGGATATGGTCAAAAATATATGCGCGTATATGCTTGGTACCTCACATATATGTGGCTCGTAAATCATGAATAAAGAAGCAACCAAGTCACCTATGGGAATAATTCACTCTTACAAGGACAGAAAAGAGATTTACCTTGCCCAGCAACCTTTAATCAAGCAAAAATCGCCTAAACATCCAAACTCAACTCTAGACAGCCCTAATTCAGTCAAAAAAAACTCAATAGCATCAAATAAAGCCCTAGGAAATGACCCCAAATAATAAATCTTCGATCTTTACACAAATCCCCAAAAGTAAATAAAAATCACCCCAGGCCCACACGGTCAAAATCCGAGTCAAGGGGTAGATCCCCACTATCCATAACCCTATGAGTCCACATATGTGATTAGATTTCATAATTAAGCTCAAATCGACATTCAAATCTTCAAAATATCATTTCTTAAGTTGTAGACAAAAAACCCCAAATTTTCCTTTAAAAATCCAAGTTTTAGGTGTAGCCATGGGGATTCAAGATATATAGCCCCAAGTGAAAATTGCTTATTTCCATATAACAGTGAATTTTCTCTCCAAAATCCACACCTCTCAAAGTCTAGGATTCAAAATACGAGAGAATGGGTTAAATTCCCAAATTATAACACTTAATGATTTGCCCAATTATACACATTGCGATCGCTGGACCTCTAACAGCTGCTGCTCCCCCATTGCAAAAACGAAAACTCAATCGTGAACGCATTGCACTGCCTACCAAGCTTACACAAACATGAGACCACTTCCGCGATTGCGAAGGCAATCCCTTTCCCTGGTGCCACTCTTTCGCGAACTCGGCCCTTGCATGCGAATGTGATGCTTTTGATCTTATCTCTCTACGAACGCGACTCCACCAACGTGAATGCGAAGAGGAAAAATCCTCCTGCCAGTTCCCTCTTCTTCGTGATTGCGAGACAAGCTCCGCAATCGCGCACCACTAAACATAAGAAAACCAGCAATGCCAAACTAGAGGAAAATGGTCTGAAACCACTCAGAATCACACCCAAGCCCCCGAGGTCCCGTCCAATTATGCCAACAAGTCCCAATAGCTTATCCAAACTTATCCAAATGCTCAAAACACCATAATTCATATCAAAACCAAGAATTGACAATTGAAATCCACGAAAGTTTCTAGACATTCAAACTTCCTCAAACTCGTCAGAAACATATAAAATCATTTCGAGTTTTAACCAAACTTTACACACAAGTTCTAAATGACAAAATAAATCTATTCAAAGTCTCATAACACCAATCAAACCTCGATAATATCAAAGTCAACTCCCAATCAACTATTTGAACTTTCTATACTTCTAAATTGCCAACTTTAAGTAAAAAGAGATAGAATCTCCTAGACCCAAGTCCAAAAGTACCAAAGAAACCTATTGGTATCATCAAACCACCATTCCGAGGTCATTTATCCAAAATTCAGACCTTGGTCAATTCTTATAACTTAAGCTTCCAAAAATGGAACTAAGAGTTCTAATTCACTCCCAAACCTTCCCAAAATTAAACCAACCATTCCTGCAAGTCACAAAATAATAGACAAGCATAAAGAAAATATCAAATGGGGAAACAAGACTCAAATATTTAAACTAACCGGCTGAGTCGTTACACCGACAAGTTAAGTATGAACATCAAAATCTAGGTGGTTTGACTCAGAAGATAGTTATACTAGAGTGGAAGTTGGAGCGTATCACTAAGGAATTTGTGGTAGGTTTAACACTTACCTTGAGGAAGTTTAATGATATTTGTGTCATTGTGGATAGGTTGACTAAGTTCGCATATTATACCGGTTTAACTACATACACTTCAAAAATGTTAGGCCAGATTTATATTTGAGAGGTGGTTCATTTGCATGGCATGCCTATTTTATCATTTTAGACCGTAAGTTCACATCTCACTTTTAGAGAGTTGTTCAGTGGGAGTTAGGTATACAGGTGGAGCTTAGCACATCATATCACCCGCAAATGGATGGTCAGTCAGAGCAAACTATTTAGATTCTTGAGGACATGTTGCAAGCTTGTGTGATTGACTTTGGAGGTCATTTGGATCAATTCTTGCCATTAGTAGAGTTTGTTTACAGTAATAGCTATCGATCCAACATTCAGATGGCTCCGTATGACGCTTTGTATGGTAGACGATGCTATTTTTCCTATTGATTGGTCTAAGCCTGGTGATGCTAGGTTTTTAGTATAGATACGTGATGCTTCAGAGAAGGTGAAATTAATTTACGAACGGCTTCGGACAGCTCAGCAGGCAGAAGTGTTATGCGGACAACAAGGTTTGCGATGTGGCATATATGGAGGGTGAGAAGGTATTTTTGAAAGTTTCACCCATAAAGGGCATAATGAGGTTTGGGAAGAATGACAAGTTGGGTCAAAGGTTAACTAGCCAATTTGAAGTGTTAGAGAGAGTTGGTGAGGCTGTTTTGCCTCCTTGTCTTTCGGGAGTTCATTCGGTATTTCATGCTTTTATGCATTGGAGGCATAAAAAAGATACGTCACAGGTCATGGACTTCAGCATAGAATAGTTGGATGAGATTGGCCTATGAAAACGAGCTGTTAGCTATTTTGGACAAATAGGTTTGGGAGTTAAGGTCTAAGGACATCACTGCAGCAAAGGTGATTTGGAAAGGGAAACCAAGCGAGGAGGCTACTTGGGAGACCAAGTCAGCTATGCAGAGCAGATATTCACACATTTTAGCAGTCCATGTATGTTTCTAAACCTGTTCGAGGATGAATGTTTGTTTAAGAGGTGGAGAATGTAACAAACCGACTAGTCTTTTTGAATTCTAGAATCCTATTAAATTAATAGATGCTTCCTGTAGGTTTCTTTGATATTTTATGACTTGTGGGGATGGACGGTTTTGTTTCTGAGGGGTTCAGGAGTATTTTGGAGCACTTAGTTCCTAGTTTGAGGCTTGAAGTTGAAGAGTTGACCAAGGTTTTATGTTTAGGTAAACGATCTTGGACTGGTATTTTGAAGGTTATAATACGTTCATATCATGATTTGGACCTGTACATGTGTCTAGTTTGGACCTCGGGAGGCCCGAGGTTGCTTCTACGCTTCTAGTTGAAAGTTAGAATTTTAAACTTAAGAAAGCTTGAAATTTTTGGTTTAATATGCTATTCTTGGTTTTGATATTGTTTTTAGTGTTTTGAGCCTTGGGATAAGTCTGAATTATGTATATGAACTTGTTAGGATGATTGAACAGGGTCCCGAGGGCTTCGGGGTAAGTTTCGGATCATTTGGGGCTAAGTTGAGATTGCTAGTTTCTGGTGTCAGTGGTGTTCTTCGCGATTGCATGGCATGTAAAGCAATTGTATAGAAGGATACTGGCAGCTCAAGTTTTCGTGATCGCATTGAGGAGGTCCGCAATTATGAAGTGTTGTCTGTGTGTGCTATGTGTTTGTGTAAGGTGTGATACGATCTCATAGAGGAGTCTGAGGGCCACGGGCTTGTGCTTCGCAATTATGTGGTAGGGTTCACGATCACATAGGTGTGGCAGGCAGAGCTTCGTGATTGCGTAGGCTTGGTTACAATTGCGTAAGATAAATGCAAGTGGTGGAGCTTAGTGCTTCGCAATCGCGTGAGCTAAGGTCGTGATCGCAATGTGCAGTGCTAGCAAGGGTATTTAAATCCCAAAATTTTAGGATTTAGCTTATTTTTACCATTTTTATATTTGGAGAATGAGAGATGGATATATTGAATAGAGATTTCTCTACAATCTTTGAGGTAAGCACTCTAATTGGTTTTAATAATATATCTTGATTCCCCATGGATATTTCTACCTAAAATATAGAATTAGGAGTGAAACCTGGGATTTTTGTCAATAACTTAAGAGAGTGTAATTTGAGGTTTTTAACACCAGTTTAGACTCATATTTGAAGACTAATTACATATTGGACTATGGATTATAGGTCAATGGGATCTACCTCTGGACTCTATTTTTGACCATGTGGGCCCGGGTTGACTTTTGTTGATTTTTTTAGATTTGATGAAAAATTGAAGCTTCATTGTTTTGGGGTTGAGTTATATGACTCTATTTCACCTTATTAAGTATTATTTGGCTAGATTTGAACCGGTTAGAAGATTCTAAAGAAAAGGCGGTTTCTAAAGGTTGATGTGGTGCCAGGAAAAGGTAAGTCTCTTGGCTATCCTTGTTATGTGCGAATTCACCTAAAATGGACTTGAGTTCCATGTGTTACTTGGGTGGGGAATAGTTATTACGCGAGGTGGAGAGCGTATAGACACGGACCAAAGATTATATCATGTTTCAGGCAGTTTTATGCTTCTTTATGCCTTGCTTGATTATGTACCTCTCATGACACATGATCTACTTGATTGTGTGACTACGTGGGCTTTATAATCATGTTAAAGATCATGTCTAGGCTTATGGTTCCTTACTTGGACATGATGATGAACTCTTGATATATTGAGTTTTTTTGCTATAACCATAGTCATACTCCATTGTCATGAACATACATCTTCATATTGATATCTCTATCATTGTGCACCATATATATATATATATATATATATATATATATATATATATATATATATATATATATATATATATATATATATATATATATATATATATATATATATATATTATCTCACACACACATGCATACATCTATGCATATGAAGACAGTAATATGAGCTGAGTTAGGGCACAATGGTATATCCTGTGCGGATTGATATAATTATGATACTGTGAGATACTTTGGCACATTGAAGCATATTGAGCGAATTGATGATTGATTTCTAAGCTATTGAGTATTATGTTGGATTGGATTGTATTCCGCAATGTTAGTGCTTGGATATAGATTCGTCCCTCCGAAGTCAGGTGATCACCTTTGTTATATTGGGCCCTATGCCACACTCATATAGATTTATTCTTAATGAGGGGCATTTATTCTAGGCACTCGTACAGTGTTGAGTGTTTGAGATCGTGAGAGGCACTTGTGCCAAGACACAGGGACTGCTGGTGTGTGTGGATTGATATTGATTCAGTGGAAAGCCTGAATTTGGAGCATGCATATACATCATGCATATGTAGGAGCTTTTTACATGTTATTTCATGAACATCATTATCTTATGTGGACTCGGTAAAGAGATTTTTCCTTGATCATTATATCTGAGAAGCATGCTTATTATCTTCTTTGACTGTGTTTCATATTACTAATATCCACTACTTTATAACTGTTCCTTCTCTTTATTTATACTTATTGATTATCTGATTATGGAAGTGTAGTGACCGGACAGGTTGTTTTGTGCATTTGTGCCCTGTTTTCCCTTTTGATACTTCACACATGCATATTTGCGGTTTTATGACTTGTGGGGTCGGTTAGTTTCATTCTGAGAAGGTTTTGGATTGATTTGGACCCTTTGGTTCTTTGCTTAGAAGTCTAAGTTAGAAAGGTTGATCAAAATTTGACTTTTTGTGAAAACGACTTCGAAACGGTGGTTTGATGGCTCTGATAGGTTCATATTGTCATTTTGGTCGAATTTGAAGGTTCGTAGGTTGATTTGTGTAGTTTTGTCGAACGTTGACAATTTGAGGTTTAGAAGACTTCCTAAGTTAGACTGTAGGTTGAGTTTTGGCTATCGGGTTCGGAATTTTATTTTGGGACTTAGGATAGGTATGTTATGCTATTTAAAATTTGTCTGGAAAATTTGGTGTCATTTGGAGTTGATTTGATAGGATTCGGATGCTTGGTTGAAATTCTAGAGGTTCTTGAACTTTTCTTTGAAATTCATGTGTTTTGATCTCTGATTCGTAGTTCTATGTATTATTTTTGTGTTTTGATCAAGCGAGAAAGTTGTATGATATTTTTAGACTTATGTGGATGTTTGGTTTGGAGCCCCGAGGGCTCAAATGAGTTTCGGACGTGTTTCGAAAAGGTTTGGACTGAAAACAGGTTGCTGGTGTGCTGGTGTCTCTGATGTTACAATTGCGAGACTGGAGTGAGCAGGTGAGAGTTAGATATCTCAATCGCGATACCTCACTCGCAATTTGGGTAGGATCGCAATTGCGACATAATTTGTCGCGTTTGCAATGGGAAGATGGTTCGAAATTACGAACCCAATATCACATTTGTAAAGTTCCCTTAGGCTGTCGCTAGCCATAACTGCGATATTTTCTTCGCAATTTCGAGGGTGGATTTTGCAAACCTAGTGTTGCAATTGCGACATCTGTAACTGAACATAAAGGCTGGAAAGTCAAGATTAAGTCTCATTTTTCATATTTTAGAACCCTAGACTCGGTAGGAGGCGATTTGAATAGGAGATTTTTATCTACAAACATTGGATAAGTGATTCTAATCAATTTCCAACTATATTTTATAATATCTTAAATTTAACATCAAATTTCTGAAAATCAAAGAGGAAATTAGGAATTTTTGTCAAAGTTTTGAAAAATAAAGGTTTGAGTTTTGAGATTCGATTTGGACTTAGATTTGAAAAAAAAAACATATTTATGGACTCGTAGGGTTATGGGTAGTTAGAATCTAACCTTGGACCCAGATTTTGACCGGGCGGGTCAGGGGGTTGACTTTTATTGACTTTTAGGGAATTGTATAAAGATTAAAGCTTTATCTATTATAATTGATTTCTCTTGCATTGTTTGATGTTATTAAGTCATTTTTGGTTAGATTTGAGCCGTGTGGAGGCAGATTTTAGGGGAAAAGCTATTTTCGAGGGTTGATTTGGCCTAGATGAGGTAAGTATTCTTTCCTAACTTTGTGTGGGGGAACTACCCTGTCACAACCTAAAACTTAGCCTGTCATGATGGCACCTGACGTGGTACTAGGCAAGCCGACAATTCAAAATACTTCCAACGCTTTTAAATGAAAAATAAGAATAACACAGGTTTAAATCATCAAAACTCTCAAAAACTTAATAGAAAGTCAAAACCCAATACGGAAATTCACAACATCGGGGTGTCACTGAGTACATGAGCGTCTATACAACACAAATCTAGAAATAATGTCTATGAAGGACTAAACTTAAATACATAAAACGAAAAGATAGGGAAGGAGAGACAAGGTCTGCGAACGCCGGACAACTACCTTGGAATCTCCAACGATCAAGCTGTTCGGATAATCAACACCCACTGGGACTAGAAGCACCTGGATCTCACATGAAGTGCAGGGTGTAGCGTGAGTACAACCAACTCAGTAAGTGACAAGACTAAATAATGGAATGAAAGTAGTGACAAGCTTCACGGATATAGTTCAATTACAGAAATTACAACATAGAAAGATAGGCATGCTTTCAAATTCGATAATTAAGGCCAAAACGGTTAATTCATGTCAAAGTTCAACTGGAAATAGGATATAACATCTCTTAGAGATTACATGACAATGATATATGCCAGCTGAAGTACAACAGTAATGAAATTAAGTGCAAAATCTCACAGCAGCAGTCACTCAATCCTCCCATGCACTCCAACCTCACAGTCACTCATTCCTCACGGTCTCTCATTCCTCTCAATCGCTCGGCACTCAACACTCGGTACTTGCACTCAGTAGGTACTGTGCTCACTGGGGGTGTATACAGACTCCGGAGGGGCTCCTTCAGCCCAAGCTCTATAACAAGCCAATCTAGGCATAAATCAATGAAACATGTTATGGCGTGCAGCCAGATCCCATAACATCCTCACAAAATCAGGCCCTCGGCCTCACTTAGTCGTCAACCTCTTTCAGTCTCTCGGGCTCTCAGTAATCATGATAATCAGCCCAAACAGCAATGATATAATGTATCAATAATGAACAATAGAGACTGAGATGTAATATGCAAGTAAAATTGTGACTGAGTACAAATAACAATTTAGCAGATAATTCAACATGTACACGACCTCTGTGGGTCCCTACAGTACCAACACATAGTCTAAACATGATTAATTAACCTCATTTGCAGTTCAATTTCTATAGCACATGGAGAATATACGGATAACAACAAATTTTTCAACTATTCAGCTCCATAGAATTGACCAAGTCATAATTCCTACGATGCACGCCCATACGCCCGTCACCTAGCATGTGTGTCACCTCAAAACCAATCACATGACACATATTACGGGGTTTCATACCCTCAGAACCAAATTTAGAACTGTTACTTACCTCAAATCGCGCGAATCTCTATTTCAACACGCCCTTGCCTCGCGAAATGGCATCTGAATTCCTCGAATTTAGTCACAAACAATTCGATGCAATCAATAGGAGCTAAAGGAATAAGAAAATACTAAGTTCTTAATCAAAAGTCAAAAAGTCAACTTAAAGGTGTGCGCCCGAGCCCACGTTTCGAATCGGGTAAAGGTCACAAAATCCGAACACTCATTCAACCACGAGTCCAACCATACAAAACTTACTCGAATCCTATGCCAAAATCTCAATCAAAACCTAAAAACTCGGCCTAAGAACTTTCCTCCATTTTCCCCCAATTTTTCCACCCCCAATCACTAATTAAATGATAAAATCAAAGACATAATCATGGAAATTAACCAAAATAGGTAAGAATCACTTACCCCAATCACCCACTTGAAAATCTGTCCAAAAATTGCCTCCCACCGAGCTCCCAAATCAATTTTTGTGTCATTAACCCAAACCCTCATTTTTGAAATGTTTAAATCTGCCCAGGTTTCCCTTCTTCACGAACGCGAAAAATGAATCTGCTGCCCAAAAGCCTCCTACGCGAACACGAGGCACCGCTCGCGAATGCGATGCCTTGCTGACCCAGTGATTTGCAAATGTGACCCACCTCACGCGGACACGTAGACCAAACACGTGGGGTCTTAGCTGCCTCCTTTACTCTTCGCAAACGTGTTCCCCTTCTCGCATTCGCAATGCACCAACTACCCAGACCTTCGTGAACGTGCCTCCCTCTTCGTGAACGCGAAGAACAAATCCTCTCCTGACATCAGCTAAATTTCGCGAACACGGGACTCCCATCGCGAACGCGAAGGAGTAAACTAGAACTAGACACCAGAAATTCTTCAGCAGTCTTCCAAGTCCAAAATTGATCCGTTAACCATCTGAAACTCACCCGGGGCCCCCAAGTCATCCAAGCATACCATCAAGTCCGAAAACACGATACAAACTTAGTCGAGCTCTCAGATCACCTCAAATAACATCTTACGAATCGTACCCCAATTCAATCCTATTGAAACTAAAATTCCAACTTCTACAAGCGACGATGAAACCTATCAAATCATGTCCGATTGACCCCAAATTTTTGCACACAAGTCAGAAATGACACCATGGACATATGCTAACTCCCGGAACTCCAATCTGAGCCCTGTTACCACAAAGTCCACTCTCGGTCAAACTTCCAAATTTCCAACTTTCGCCATGTCAAGCCTAATTCAACTACATACCTCCAATTCAAAATCTGAACACGCTCATATGTCCAAAATCACCCAATAGAGCTAACGGAACCAACAATAATCTATTTCGGAGTCGTTTACATATAAGTCCACATCCGATATACCTTTTCAACTTAAGCTTCCAACTTTGATACTAAGTGTCTCAGTTCATTCCGAAATCTCTCCAGATCTGAACCGACTACCCCGACAAGTCACATAACAGCTATAAAGCACAAAATGAATAGTAAATGGGAAAACAGGGCTATAACTCTCAAAACGACCGGCCGGATCGTTACATCATCCCCCTTTTAAACAAATGTTCATCCTTGAATGGGTCTTGAAACGTACATAGAGTCTCAAATAGGTGTGGATATCTGCTCCGCATCTTCCGCTCGATCTCCCAAGTAGCCTCTTCAACTGGATGACCTCTCCACTACACCTTCACTAAAGCTATGTTCTTTGACCTCAACTTTCGAACCTGCCGATCCAAAATGGCCATCGGCTCCACATCATAAGTCAAATCACCATTCAACTGAACTGTGCTGAAATCCAAAACATGAGATGGATCGCCGACATACTTCCGGAGCATAGAAACATGAAGCACTAGATGCACACTCGATAAACTAGGTGGCAAGGCAAGCTAGTAAGCCACCTCTCCAATCCTCTGAAGTACCTCAAACGGTCCAATATACCGAGGGCTCAACTTGCCCTTCTTACCGAACCTCATAAGACCCTTTATGGGCGACACTTTCAGCAGTACTTTCTCCCCAACAATGGAAGCAACATCCCGAACATTCCTATCGTGTAACTCTTCTGTCTAGACTGCACTTTGTGAAGCTGATCCCGAATCAAGTTAACCTTGTCCAAAACATCCTGAACCAAGTCAGTACCCAATAGCCTAACTTCCCCTGGACTCGAACCAACCCACCGGAGATCAACACCGTCTCCCACATAGAGCCTCATAAGGAGCCATCTGAATGCTCGACTGGTAGTTGTTGTTGTAGGCAAACTCCGCGAGCGGCAGAAATTGATCCCAAGAACACCCTAAATCAATGACTCAAGCGCGTACCATGTCCTCCAATATCTAAATAGTACGCTTGGACTGTCCGTCCGTCTGAGGGTAAAAAGTTGTACTTAACTCAACCTGGGTTCCCAACTCTCATTTTACTGCTCTCTAAAATTATGATGTAAATTGCGTGCCCTGATTTGAAATGATGGACACTGGCACACCGTGAAGGAGAACTATCTCGCGGATGTAAATCTCAGCCAACTGCTATGAAGAATAAGTAGTCCCAACTAGAATGAAGTGCACGGACTTGGTCAGCCGATCCACAATCACCCAAGTAGCATCGAACTTCCTCAAAGCCTGTGGAAGCCCAACTACAAAATCCATGGTGATCCGCTCTCATTTCCACTCTGTACTGTCCAGCCTCTAAAGCAATCCACCCGGCCTCTGATTCTCATACTTTACCTGCTGAAAGTTAAGGCACCAAGCTACAAATTCCACTATATCCTTCTTCACTCTCCTCCAACAATAATGTTGTCTCAAGTCCTGATACATTTTCGCGGCACCTGGATTAATGGAGTACCTCGAACTGTGAGCCTCCGAGAGAATCAACTCAAGCAAACCATCTACATTGGGCACACATAGCTTGCCCAGCATCCGCAATACACCATCATCTCCAATAGTAACATCCCTGGCATCACAACCGTGTCTTTAAGGACAAGCAAATGGTGATCATCATACTGATGCTCTCTTATGCGATCATATAAGGAAGACCGAGAAATTAAACAAGCTAGAACCCGACTGGGCTCCGAAACATCTAATCTCACGAACTGATTGGCCAAGGCCTGAACATCAACTGCAAGAGGTTTCTCACCAGTAGGAATGAATGCAAGGCTACCATACTCACCCCCTTTCTACTCAAGGCATCGACCACCATATTGGCCTTCTCGGGATTATACAAAATGGTGATATCATAATCCTTTAGAAGCTCCAACCATCTCTCCTGCCTCAAATTTAGATCCTTTTGTTTGAGCAAGTGCTGGAGACTCCGGTGATCCGTAAATACCTCACAAGACACACAGCAGAGATAATGCCCCCAAATCTTCAATGCATGAATGATGGCAGCCAACTCCAAATCATGAACAGGGTAGTTCTTCTCATGGGGCTTCAACTGGCGTGAAGCATAAGCAATTACTCTACCCTCCTACATCAAGACACACCCAATGCCAATCCGAGAAGCATCAGAATACACTGTATAAGAGCCTGAAACTGAAGGCAAAACAAGAACTGGAGTTCTGGTCAAGGCAGTCTTAAGCTTCTGAAAGTTCTCCTCACACTCATCCAACCACCTGAAAGTAGCACCCTTTTGGGTCAATTTGGTCAAAGGCGATGCGATAGACAAGAAAACCTCCACGAAGCGACGATAATAACCGACCAAGCTGAGAAAGCTCCGAATCTCCATAGCTGAGGACGGTCTGGGCCAACTCTGAACTGCCTCTATCTTCTTCGGATCCACCTAAATCCCCTCACTGAACACCACGTGCCCCAAGAATGCCACTGAAATAAGCCAAAACTCACACTTGGAGAACTTTGCATAAAGCTTCTCCTCCTTTAACCGCTGCAACACAATCCTCAAATGTTGGGCATGCTTCTCCTGGCTACAAGAGTACACCAGGATATCATCAATGAATACTATGACAAACGAGTCGAGATAAGGCTGAGATACACTGTTCATTAGATGCAGAATGTTTGCTGGGGCTGATTGGTCCGCCCAAAAGATATCACAAGGAACTCATAATGACCATAATGGGTCCTGAATGCTGTCTTTAGAATATTTGAGTCTCGAATCTTCAACTGGTGATACCCATACCTCAAGTCTATAATCGATACTTATTCTTGATTGTAACTTTGTTCAACTGCCTATACTTGATGCACATCCGCATAGTACCATCCTTCTTCTTCGCAAACAGATCCGATGTACCATAGGGCGACACACTGGGTCTAGCAAACCCCTTATCAAGAAGTTACTAAAGCAGCTCTTTCAATTCCTTCAACTCAAATGGTGCCATACGATACGGTGGAATAAAAATGGGCTAAGTGCCTGGTACCAAGTCTATACCAAAGTCAATATCCCTGTCGGGCGACATGCCCGGCAGGTCTACAGGAAACACATCCGGAAAGTCTCGCACCACCGGAACAGAATCAATAGTAGGAGTATCAGCACCAACAT
This sequence comes from Nicotiana obtusifolia, assembly GCA_002018475.1. Lineage (NCBI taxonomy): Eukaryota > Viridiplantae > Streptophyta > Magnoliopsida > Solanales > Solanaceae > Nicotiana > Nicotiana obtusifolia. The sequence goes on from MCJB01052919.1 coordinate 131,590, forward strand.
CCCTCACAAAGGCCAAATAAGATAAAAAAAAAAAAAAAAAACCTTCCCAACCATCCGTTGGGCCTTCAAATATGAAATCACTCTGCTAGGAACATAGTCTAGAGAACCTCTCCACTCAATCCTTGGCAACCCCTACATTGCCAACATTACGGTCTTAGTGTGACAATCCAGAACAATATGACATGGAGACAACCAATCCATACCCAAGATTACGTCGAAATCAACCATACTAAGCAATAAGAGATCAACTCTAGTCTCCAATCCCCCAACACTCACCCACCTTATCTAGTTGTATACAACTGTGACCCCCCACGGGGTTGCACGTTTGAAGAAAAATCCAATATTTTGCAACAAAGATTAGCTGAAGCTGAGGATCTCGCCAAGCAAATTGGTTATCAGCTCATTCAGCATACTTGGATTCTGGAGTGTGTTGCTACATGTAAACTGGTACCTTTTTGCTAATGAGGAATTGTCGCGACTAAAAAAGGTCGCACTTGATGACTTTATATCTGTGATAGATGACAACAAAGCATCTCTAATATTTGTATGACGTTGTTGTACATTTTTCGTACCAGGGCAACCTAATCGAATTTTAGTAGGCGTCTTGACCTAGCCTCGTCACTACTCTATTGAGGTTAGGTTTGATACTCACTGGGTAACGTTGTGGCGTACTAATACTACGCTTCTGAACATTTTTGTGCAAATACAGGTACATCTGCTCGTTCTCGACGTTAGTGATCATTCAGTCATTTCCAGAGACTTCAAGGTATTCCTACCCGATGCTCACAGGCCTTGGAGTCACCTTCTACCATTCTCATAGTACTGTCTATCCTTTATTCAGACAGTGTTGTATTAGAGAATTTTGTACATTTCTAAAGAGCTTATGACTCAGTTTCACCGGGTTTTGGGAGTATTGTTGTTGTGATTCAGCATTGAGAATATTATGAGACTTATCAGTTTATATCATGTTTTTAGCCTTTATTTCTGTCATATTCTCTTGTTTGTTAGGCTTACCTAGTCTTAGAGACAAGGTGTCATCACGACATCCTAAGATGGGAAATTGGGGTTGTGGCAAGAAGTAAGTATCAATTGGCCAAAGCCTCGTCTCTGCTTCTTCGAGGCTAGATTTGATACTTGTTGCGTACATTAAATCGATTTTACTCATACTATACTTCAACACATTTTATACAGATCCAGGCATTAGAACTGCTGCAGCACAATAGGGTGCTTAGTTACGGATGTTGGAGACACAATGTAGTACTGCTTATTGGACCGCAGGCCCCAGAAGTCATCATTTTTACATCTATTTACTGCTATTTGATTCAGACATTACTTTACCTATTGTTATCCTTATATTTTGCTACTCGTTGAAGCTCATGTATTCAGTGACACCAGTTATGCGATGTTGTGTTGTTGTGCACTTCTTTACAAGATCCAAACTCATCCATGATATTGATCATCCTTAGACTTATTATATCCATACTAGTGGTTTATTTAGGGATAGTGAGAGTTGGTTTGCCTAGCCAGTGAGTTAGGTGTCATCACGGCTATTGGCGAGTTTTGGGTCATGACACACTCGTGGTTTCTAACCATCTCAAATGGAAATTCTTGGATTCACACTATTTAGGATGAATAACTCTTTGATTTGATATGGTTAGAAACCACGGATAACAAACTAAAATTGCAAACAAGAAAGATTGATCACAGAAAAATTGAGAGTTGAGCTACAATAATTAACTATCAATATGAGAAATAAGGTTCATGAAAAGACATATGCAAGATTGCTATCAAGGATCTAACTCCATTAAATTCACTTCTAAGGTTCTATTATTTCTCACGAATTCAATAAGTAATTAGCTTATTCTTAAAGTCAATACTCTTCTATCGAATGAACTTAATCTCTATGAGATAAACTAATGGGTGGCTTAGCGAACATATGCAAGAAAATGTTGACAGGAATAGTCTCAATAGAAACTTTTATCGAATATTTTCCTCTCTAATTTAATTAGTAACTCAGAAAGCTCCTATAATTACTTCAAAGAATTATCAAAATAAACTAAGGCATATGCTGCAACACTATCTAATAAACTGTTTTTCTTTTGATTAAACGAGATAAAGAATTATTTCACAACTATAATAAAAGCTTTAACTAATTCAAGCAATGAAACAAGATTTGAGTCCTTAGATGACAATTAAAACAACATGTTTGTCAAAATCCTAATATAAACTATTCCATAAATGCGAAGAAGTTCATCACAGATATATTAATAAAAATAGAATGTATTATAAGAAACTTTAGAATCCAAATTCCCATATTGAACCCTTTGCTAGTCAAAAACCGTTTCATTGTTATGCATCCATGGCTTAGTTGCTCTCAAAATCTTTCCTAGATCGAATACCCCCTAAAAATCGCGTTTAGGAAGTAATTATGGTGTGTACAAACACCCTTGGACCGAAATGTGCTTAATGAGTTGAAGTACAAACTCTAGCAGCAACACATTGGGAGGGAAATTTAGAGGGGTCATTTGCTTCGCCTAACAATGTTTTGGCTTGCCTCGTCGCGGATAGAAACACCTTATGTGTCGTGCTAGAAGGACTTTTTAGAGCCGTATTTTTTGAGTCTTCTGATGCTAAATCTTCTCATGCGATGCCTAGGGCAACACATGGAACGTTGTCTTTGGCCAATTTGTCCAACATCTTAGTTTTCATCAATCTTTTGTATCCATATTCGATCCTTGAACCCCGAACTCGATCTCGATTGTCTTTCTTGAACTTCAACTAAGACTTTGAAGTTCCATAGTCCATTTTAGCTTACAAGATGCTCCTTAACTCAGAATTAGATCCTACATAACAAACTCGCGTAATAGGTATAGCATATTCATATTATTCAGCTCCAACACGACTAAAGTATAGTCAAACTAAGGTGAAATGTAACTAAAACCCTATGTTTCTAGCCTTCTATCAACACCCCACGCTTAGACCATTGCTAATCCTCGAGCAAAATAAACTGCACTTCAAAGGAGGAACATGACCTTTTTAAGAAACTCTCTTAACTCGCCATGCAAGAATATTTAAAAAAGACAAAGCCCCTCACCATAACCTCCTAACCTCAGGATTCAACTCAAAAGCACCAAGTTATTCATAACTCTATAACTTGCTAACCTCCTCCACCAAAGGAGCCAAGAACATCCCCTATCCCTTGTATTTCATGTGCCCCTCACAATAAACAATAGAGAATAGTCCCACCCACATAAAATTCAAGAATCATTAGGGACTCCAAATAGAAAGAATTAACTCACTTTTAAAATAAAATTTATGTGCCACACAAAATGTACCATAGTCTTGCCTTTGATGTCGAACTCCACTAATTCAAGTCTAAGATCATATAGGACCTCATTTTGTTATAACGTAAGCTTTGGGATTGGTAGGATGCATATGGTTAATAGTGACTATATCTCCATATGCACTTTAATACAAATAACTTCACGAATCACACACTTCTTGTTAAGAACAACAACTTCCCTAACCTTCAAATTATACTAACACCAAGTTCTCTTTTCCGTTAAGCATAAATAAAGAAAGAGCAGCAACTAGCAAGGAACACTTTTTTCTTTTTAAAGTACATACATATTTTATTTTATTTTTCTTTCTAATTTTCTATTTTTTATATTGCTTCTTTTTTTCAAATTACTTACCAGTGGCTCTAACAATTCTTTTGCAACAATGCACCTTTTCTCCAATTTTACAGGTTCCACTCAAAAATCCAACCAAGCATCTCTTAGCTTTTTGTAATCTCATGATAAATTTGAGTGGTCACTAGAGGTAAAAGGTTCAACAAGATGGCCAATTCAAACAAAAGGGGTTAGGATTCTATGGTTGCTAGAGAAAGGGGATTACACACTCAAAAGGCTAACTAGGATATGAAATATTTGGTGGGTAATAGGCATAACTGGCATACAATAAAGCACCTCTATCACTTCCTAGAGTGAATAAAACCTAACATTTCGCTTTGAACGTACGCGGGGCAAGTTCTTCGTATCAAGTGGCATACATAGAATATTAACAACATCCTCATTCAGACATTGGAACAGAACTCGCTCAAGATCAGATCTACCCCTATCTCATCAAAGTAGCTAAGACAAGTCAAGCATTAATAGAACTTATAAATGAGTCAAGATGTGAGCCTAAACGTCACAGCTAAGGCACTCACTACTCTCAAGGCATAGATAAAATCAAGAAAAGTTCCTCCAATTCTGTAATGACTCAACCGAATATTTTGAGTTCTAGAATTTGTCTCCACTATTTGAGACTTATCATAGGATCAAATCTAGTCTCCAATCCCCCCAACTCTAGTAGGTGTCTTGACTTGACCTCGTCACTACTCTGTCGAGGTTAGGGTTGATATTTACGAAGTACCGTTGTGGTGTACTAATACTACGCTTCTGCGTATTTTTGTGCAAATCCAGGTACATCTGCTCGTGCTGGACGTTAGTGATCATTCAGTCATTTCCGGAGACTTCAAGGTATTCCTGTCTGATGCTCACAAGCCTCGAAGTCACCTTCCACCATTCTCTTATTACTGTTTATCCTTTATACAAACAGTGTTGTATTAGAGATTTTTGTACATTTCTGTAGAGCTTAAGACTCAGTTTCACTAGGTTTAGGGAATATTGTAGTTGTGATTCAGTATTGAGATTATTATGAGACTTATCAGTTTATATCATATTTTTTCTGCCGTATTCTCTTATTTATTAGGCTTACCTAGTCCTAAAGACTAGCTGCCATCACGACATCCTAAAATGGGAAATTGTGGTCGTGGCAGGAAGTAAGTATCAATTGGCCAAAGCCTCGTCTCTTCTTCTTTGAGGCTAGATTTGATACTTGTTGATTACATTAGATTGGTTTTACTCATACTATGCTTCTGCACATTTTATGCAGATCCAGGCGTTGATACCACTGCAGCACAATAGGGTGTTTAGTTACTGATGTTGGAGACTCAAGGTAGTACTACTTGTTCGATCGCATGCCCTGGAAGTCACCGTTTTTACATGTATTTGCTGCTATTTGATTCAGATATTACTTTACCTATTGTGACCTTGTATTTTGCTACTCTTTGAAGCTCATGTATTCAGTGACACCAGTTGTGTGATGTTGTTTTGTTGTGCACTTCTTTACCAGATCCAAACTTATCCATGATATTGATCCTCCTTAGACTTATTATATCCATACTAGTGGTTTATTTAGGGATTGTGACTGTTGGTTTGCCTAGCTGGTGAGTTAGATGTCATCACGGCTATTGGCGAGTTTGGGTCATGACACACTCATAGTTTCTAACCATTTCAAATAGAAATTCTTGGCTTCACACTACTTAGGATGAATAACTCTTTGATTTGATATGGTTAGAAATCACTGTCACGACCCAAAATCCACTAGTGGTCATGATGGTGCCTAACACCGCCGTCAGGCAAGCTAACAGTGTTTAGTTAATCTAGTTACTCATTCTAGTACCTTAAAATCATGAATTTTATTAATGAAATAGTATTTACACGAACTACAATAGTGAATAGCCTATAGGAACCCCTAAAACCCAGTGTCACAAGTGCATGAGCATCAACTAGGAAATATAATAAAATACAACATCTGTTTGGAATACAAGTTATACAGGAAAATATAAATAACTATGATGGAGACTCTGCAGGCTACGGATCGTAACATGAAATGCAACTCATGGTAAAGTCTCAGAAATGATGCACCTCTGCGCCCAAAGACCACTGGACATATGTGTACTTGCACAAAAGTGCAGCAACTGTAGTATGAATACGTAATCAACGCGTAGCCAGTAAGGATCTAGCCTAACCCCCCTGAAGTAGTGACGAGGGGTCGACATCAACACTTACTAGTGGTCCAATAACACAGATACAGTAGATAAACAGATGTGAATCAGAGAAAATAAACGAAGTAACAAGTATAATACGTGGTACAATCCTCCTCTCAGCAATAACTCAAACTCTCATCTAGTAGCTACCTCCTCAATCAGGAAAAGCTCACAGATATACTAGCTTCTAGCCAATTATTACGCACGATTTCATAAGAGTATTTTATAGAAATGCCGAGGCGTACGTCTCGATCCATTATAACATTGTCAAACCATAGATACATCTATTTTATTGCCGAGGCGAACGGCCCGCTCCCATGAAAGTGTGGTACATAAATACTATCGAGGCGTACCGCTCGATCCATCATAGTGTGCGCACTGCCGAGGGTCGAATGGCACGAACCATAGATGTATCTATCCTGCCAAGGCGAAGGGCCCGATCCCATTAGAATAAGAAGCTTTGACGGGTCCTTAACCCCACCCACGATTAGACGTGTGAGTTATAAATTTTTAAGGGAAACCTTTCGGTGAGAACGCATAAGGCGGGGGGGAATTTGTATGAGGAGTACAATTATTCCGCAGCTAATCATGAAGCCCATCGAATCTCTACAATAGCAAGTCTATCACTCTACACAATTATAGTCTCAAGTCACAACGTAAAATAAAAGAATTTAATAGGAAAGTGAAAACTCAAATAGTACAGTTATAGCATGGCGGGAACCTAAGTCTACCCCGACATAACCTGAATCCAGCTACGCACAGACTCTCATCACCTGGTGCGTACGTAGCCCCCGCAATAAGTAACACATAACAAATACATCACCTAGGGGTAGTTTTCCCCTCACAGAGTTAGACATGAGACTTACCTCGCTCCGAAGTTCCAAAACTAACTCCAAGGCTTCTCTAACACCTCAAACCGAAACCCGTCAATCCAAAGCTATTAAAACAATGTGCAAACCAATCAAAATATACTCTAATACCCATAATTAATTAATTTAAACAAATTCTCAACTCTGTTCGAAAAGCCTATAAAATCAACTCTCGAGCCCACATGCCCGGATTCCGAAACTTTTCGAAGATAAACTTTACCCATAACACCACGAACTCGAATATATAATTTCTTCCAAATTCCATGTCCAATTTCAAGGTCAAAATCCAAAAATACAAATTTCTAGGTTTTCTCCTAAAATCTCATAATTTCCACAAATTTCCATGAATTTGCAAGCCTAAATTCGTATATTTAACTCACAGCTGGTAGAAATCACTTACCACATGTTAGACGATGATAATGGTGCTCCAAAATCGCTCCAAGGTCGGCTTTCATGGAGGAAATGAAATGAAAATGGCCAAAACCTCGTTTTTCAAACCACACTGCCTAGTCCGACCTTCTTCGCGAACGAGGCAAGTCCCTCGCATTCGTGAAGTACAACCAGCTTCTGCCCTCTAGTTCCCTCTACGCGAACGCGAGATAGGGATCGCGAACGCGAAGCTTCACCAGCTCGCCCTTCGCGGATGCGGAAACCCTTACGCAAATGCAATGACCAATCTCCCCTGCCATACCAGCCCCTTCTACGCGAACGCGACTAGGCATTTGCAAACGCGAAGCACAACTGCCCAACCCTTCGCGAACGCGGCTGCCTAGTCGCGAACGCATAGAACAAAAAGGTCCCCAGCTCAATTCCTTCTCCGAGAACGCGGGAGTCCCCTCGTGTTCGCAAAGAACAAAACTAGCACCAGCAAACCAGCAATAGCAACTCAGCCAAACTTGGTCCGAAACCACCCCGAATCACACCCGAGGCCCCCGGGACCTCGTCCAATCACAGCAACCAGTCCCAATACATAACACGAACCTGCTCGAGGCCTCAAATCACATCAAAGAATACTAAAACCACGAATCGCACCCCAATTCAAGCTTAGTGAACTTTAGAACTTCAAACTTCTAAATTTGACACCGAAATCTATCAAATCAAGTCCGATTGACCTCAAATTTTGCCACAAGTAAAAATTGACATAACCGACCTACTCCTACTTTCAGAATCGGAATCCGACCCCGATATCAAAAAGTCCATTCCTCGTCAAACTTCCCAAAAATCATCTAATTTCCAACTTTCGCCAATTGACGTCGAAACGACCTATGGACATCCAAATCAACGTCTGGACACGCTCCTAAGACCAAAATCACCATACGGAACTATTTCTAGGCTCGGAATCCCAAACGGACATGGATAACATCAAAATCCACTTCATCCCAAACTTAGGGAATTCTTAAATCTTCAAAATATAAACCTTCTGTAATAAGCGTCGAAATATTATCGGGCCACCCGGTACTCGATCTGACATACGCCCAAGTCCGAATCATCATACAAACTTATTGGAACCTTCAAATCCCCATTCCGAGGTCGTTTACTCAAAAGTCAAACATTAGTCGATTCTTCCAACTAAAAGCTTCCGAAATTAGAATTTTCTTTCCAAATCAATCGCGAACTTCCCGAATTCAATTCCGACCACACATACAAGTCATAATACCTGAAGTGAAGCTACTCAATGCCTCAAACTGCCGAACGACGCGCTAGAGCTCAAAACGACCGGTCGGGTCGTTACAACCACGGATAACAAACTAAAATTGCAAACATGTAAGATTGATTACAGAAAACTTGAGAGTTAAGCTACGATAATTAACTATCAATATGAGAAACAAGGTTCATGACAAGACATGTACAAGATTGCTATCAAGGATCTAACTTTATTAAATTAACTTCTAAGGTTCTATTGATTCTCACGAATTCAATAAGTAATTAGCTTATTCATAAGGTCAATATTCTTCTATCGAATGAACTTAATCTCTACGAGATAAACTAATGGGTGGCTTAGTGAACATATGCAAGAAAATGTTGACAGGAATAGTCTCAATAGAAACTTCAATCGAATATTTTCCTCTCTAATTCAATTAGTAACTCAGAAAGCTCCTATAATTACTTCAAAGAATTATCAAAATAAACTAAGACGCCGCAACAATATCTAATAAACTATTTTTCTTTTGATTAAACGAGATAAAGAATTATTTAACAACTATAATAAAAGCTTTAACAAATTCAAGAAATTAAACAAGATTTGAGTCCTTAAATAACAATCAAAACACCATGTTTTTCAAAACCCAAACGTAAACTACTCTATAAATGCGAAGAAGTTCATTACAGATAAATTAATAAAAATAGAACGTATTACAAGCAACTTTAGAATCCAAACTCCGATATTGAACCGTTTGATGGTTGAGACCTGATCCATTGTTATGTATCCATAGCTTAGTTGCTCCCAAAATCTTTCCTAGATCGAATACCCCCTCAGAATCGCGTTTAGGAAGTATAAATGCTGTGTAAAAACACCCTTGGACCGAAATACGCATAATGAGTTGAAGTACAAACTCTAGTAGTAACATACTAGGAGGGAAATTTTGAGGGCCCATTTGCTTCCCCTAATAATGTTGTGGCTTGCCACGTCGCAGATGGAAACACCTTATACATTGCGCTAGAAGGATTTTTAGAGCTGCAGTTTTTGAGTCTACTAATGCTAAATCTTCTTATGCGATGCCTGGGGCGACACATGAAACGTTGTCTTTGGCCAATTTGTCCAACATCTTAGTTTTCATCAATCTTTTGTATCATATTCGATCCTTGAACACTGAACGCGATCTCGATTGTTTTTTCTTGAACTTCTACTTAGACTTTGAAATTCCATAGTCCATTAGCTTACCAGATGCTCCTTAACTCAGAATTAGATCCTACACAACAACTCGCATAATAGGTATAGCATATTCATATATTCAAGCTCAAAACAACTAAAGTACAGTCAAACTAAGGTGAAATGTAACTAAAAGTCTGTGTTTCTAGTCTTTTATCAACACCCCGCACTTAGACCATTGCTCATCCTTGAGCAAAATAAACTACACTTCAAAGGAGGAACACGACCTTTTCAAGAAAATCTCCTAACTCGCCATGCAAGAATATTTAAAAAAGACAAAGCCCCTCACCATAACCTCCTAACCTCAGGATTCAACCCAAAAGCACCAAGTTATTCATAACTCTATAAATCACGAACCTCCTCTATCGGAGGAGCCAAGAACATCCCCTAACCCTGTAAGTCATGTGCCCCTCACAATAAACAATAGAGAATAGTTCCACCCATATTAAATTCAAGAATCATTAGGGACTCCAAATAGAAAGAATTAACTCACTTTTAAAATAAAATTATTGTGCCACACAAAATGTACCACAGTCTTGCCTTTGATGTCGAACTCCACTAATTCAAGTCTAAGATCATATAGGACCTCATTTTCTTATAATGTAAGCTTCAGGATGGGTAAGATACATATGGTTAATAGTGACTATATCTCCCTACGTACTTTAATAAAAATAATTTCACGAATCACACACTTCTTGTTAAGAGCAACAACTTCCCTAACCTTCAAAATATACTAACACCAAGTTCTCTTTTCCGTTAAGCATAAATAAAGAAAGAGTTGCAACTAGCAAGGAACGCTTTTTTCTTTTTAAAGTACATACGTATTTTATTTTATTTTTCTTTCTAATTTTTTATTTTTTATATTGCTTCTTTTTTTTAAATTACTTACCAGTGGCTCTAACAATTCTTTTGCAACAATGCACCTTTTCTCCAATTTTACAGGTTCCACTCAAAAATCCAACCAAGCATCTCTTAGCTTTTTGTAATATCATGATAAATTTGAGTGATCACTAGAGGTAAAAGGTTCAACAAGATGGCCAATTCAAACAAAAGGGGTAAGGATTCTATGGTTGCTAGAGAAAGGGGATTACACACTCAAAAGGCTAACTAGGATATGAAATATTTGGTGGGTAATAGGCATAACTGGCGTACAATAAAGCACCTCTATCACTTCCTAGAGTGAATAAAACCTAACATTTCGCTTTGAACATACGCGGGGCAAGTTCTTCGTATCAAGTGGCATACACAGAATATTAACAACATCTGCATTCACACATTGGTAGATAACTCGCTCAAGATTAGATCTACCCCAACTATCTCATCAAAGTAGCTAAGACAAGTCAAGCATTTGTAGAACTTATAAATTAGTCAAGACGTGAGCCTAAACGTTACAGCTAAGGCACTCACTACTCTCAAGGAATAGACAAAATCAAGAAAAGTTCCTCCAATTCTGTAATGACTCAACCGATTATTTTGAGTTCTAGAACTCATCTCCACTATCTGAGACTTATCATAGGTTCTTTTGGTATTTTATAACTTGTGGGTATGGACGCCACAGGTCCTGAGAGGTTCGATAGTGCTTTGGATCACTTGGTTGCTAAATTGAAGCCTTAAATTAATAGAGTCGATCAAAGTCAACATTTAGATTAAACAGACTTAAAATCATGATTTTAAAGTTCCTATAGGTTTTTATAATTATTTTGGACTTGTATGTATATTCGTTTTAGCACCCAAGGGACTCGGGTGTAATTTGGACGTATCTTATGAAAGTTAGAATTTGAAGAACTTAATAAAGTTTATGAGATTGGTCTTAGTTATGATACTTTTGCCGTGTTTTGAGCCCCGTGAAAATTTTGTATAGGGTATATGGACTAGCCAAGATAGTTTAGAGAGATGTCAGGAGAATTGGGTGGGTTTCAAGGTGGTCTTAGAGCATTTTGGAGCAAAATACAGCTGCATATTTTCTAATGCACACCAGTGCATCGCCAATGCGAAGGAGAAATAAGGCAGGGGGAGATTTGTTCATCATAGTTGTGATGGGGGCCTTCGTGATTGCGAAGGGTTTCTTCTAGTTACTGCATCACGATACCTTTGGTCGCTATCATGAAGAGAAAATTCTGCCTCGAAGTATTTTATCCCAAAATTATGGAGTTGTTCATTATCATCTAGAGTTATAGAGAGTACACAACGATGATTTTTGGAGTTGATTTCACCCATAAGTAAATCTTACTTAGATTTGATCATATATCATCAATACTCATTAATCGTCGTATCTAAAACAGGAAATGAAATAGTAAAAACTGAAATTCTTATTGAAAACTTAAGAGAATATATTTTTAGTGATTTTGAACCCCGATTTGGAGTCGAATTTGGAAAATAAATACATATTTGGACTAGGTAGGTTATGGGTCACCGGAATTTAGATACGAGAAAAACAAAATAAAAAAATTGCTAGAAAGAAATATTAGTTCACGAATTAGTACCAAATATTACTTTGAACATTATTCATTCAAATCCGCGCAATAGCGCCGAAAATCTGTACGCAAGGTTGTGTTTGAACATTATTCATTCAAAACCAAGCTTGTGATCGAACTTTACAATAGCTCAGTTCCAAAATCTACACGCAAGATATAGAAGTGTAGTATGAAGACAAACGATCATATCTACTCAGTAAATATCAGACTAACCTCAACGAATCAGTGGCGAGGTTTTAGTCAAAAGATTCTTACTTCACATACCAGTACAGTTTATAAACATATACAATAACAGAGAAATAACGAATAATGGATATAAACAATAAGGTACACAATTGAAGAGAAAGATAATACGCAACTTTTTTTAGATAAAAGGTCAAAAGCATAGACAAATGCACGAAATCCACATATAAAAGAGATATGCACCAAGTAGCATTTATTTGAATGCTTCTACAAGAGTCTAAACTGTCTATGTATGATAAAGATTCAAAGTTTACATTGATTGATACCTTTAAAGTGTCAAATAACCAGTTAATAAGTCCCATACGTATGTAATTAAATGCATCGAATAGCATATGAGGATGATATGCTTGAACATTTTATGTAAGAATGCATGAATATGTGTATCTCATATCAAACCAGAAACCCATTGATTTCTTACAACCTGTACATACACGGTCCAAGATAACATGGGTAATCACGTAAATCCGGAGGGATGGATCCAATTCATATGCCATATCCGTGTATTTTAGCTCCACAATCAATTATCAATCTACACGAAAATACCTATCGTTCCAATATCCATCTCATCATCACCATGCATATATATCAATCTGCAAGAAAATACCCATTGTGCCAATGTCACTCTCATCCATACCGTGCAGGTAGATGAGAGACTGACATGCATGATGCAATGCATATGTATATGAGGGATATACGCATGGTATATGCATATGTACAAGAAATACCTAATATGCGTAGTGTATGCATATGCATAAGGTATAGTCACAGTTATAACATATAATATGACATGCATTTAACCCATCATGTGCAAATGAAATACCAAAAGTTTAGACATGATCTCTACATGAGTACTAATGCTCAAATAATCATACAAACAAGTAAAACTTGTTACAAGTAGAACATATATCAAAATAAGACATAAAGAAGTTTAAAATCTACTCCAAATATAGTATAACCTCGATGACCACATATACTCTCATTACCCCATGCATACATCATCCCAAATACGTAGCATCTAGCATATAAGTCTAGGTTAAGCAAGATACTTACCTTATTTCAAGCTAGCTCTATTCTTCAAAATTCGCCTTTTCTAGCTCCAAATATGTCAAACAAGCATGTTCTAGCCTAAGAGTACTCAAGAAAATCAATTAAAGCTATAGAAATCAATTTCAAAAGATAAAGCTTCAATCTTTAATAAAATCTTAAAAGTCAACAAAAAGTCAACCCGGGCTCACATAGTCAAATCATAAAACAAAAGTAGGCCTATTGATCCAGAGCCTCACGAGTCCAAATAAATGATTAGTTTTTAAATGCGAGTCCAAATCGAAGTTCATAAACCCCAAAATATACTCTTTTAACTTTCAAGTCAAAAACTCTTTTTTCCTCTTTTGAATTCTTGATTCTAAAGTAAAATTGACAGATTCATATTATAATCATAGATGTGAGTGAGAACCACTTACCTCATCGTCTTAACTAAAAATCGCTTCAAAAATTACCTCAATCAGAGCTCCCTCGCTCTAAAAATAATAAAATAAAGTCCAAGTATGAAATGATGTTATATACACATGTGCAAAAAAATTTAGTGTAGATTTTCAGAAATGATAACATTGCCTCTTTTTACTAAAATAGTCAAAACTTTTTATATAGATATAATAATAAACGGTTTGAATTTTTGAAAACTAAATTCGAAGTGCTACAACGTTTATTTTTAAATCATCCCCAAACTCTTTATAGAATCGGAAGAAATAATCTTGTGGAATTAGGTTCAATGCAAAAAGGCCTTGTTTCAGCAATTCAAATATTTTTCAAACTTGCTCCAACTCACCAAGCTTCTCGCTTTCCGTGCAAACTATCCTAAGAACTCCAAATACTATATATGGACTTATCCAAAGGCTCAAAATACAAATAAAAGTGCTCTTAATCGGAATGTATGTACAGGTCTAAAATCATCATACAAACCTATAGGAACATGCAAATCATGATTTCAGGTTCGTTTACTCAATATGTGGACTTTGATCAACACTCTTAACTTAAGATGACCCTAGTTAGGAATTAAGTGTTCTAAATTATTTTTGAATCTCTCAGGATCCAAACCAACCATATTGTATGTCACAATCCAAAATTCCACCGGAGCCGTGATGGTCCCTAACACCAGTTGCTCGGTAAACCAACAATAAATATGGGGAAATAAACTTCAGTAATTGTAAGAAATAGTCTCAATAGTGGGATAGCATAAATAACTAAAGTCAAAAAAATGACACAAATGAAAACCATCCCAAAATTTGGTGTCATTGAGTACATGAGCTCTATAGAATAAGTAATTTTAAGGTATGAACAAAATACAATATTGTCTGAAAGACTAAACAGTAGTAACATGAAATAAGAAAGGGACTTCAACGCCAGCGAACGGAATAACATTGCTACCTCGAAATCTCCACGTCGATATGGGTAACAGCTCTCTAGCAATCACCGCTACCAGCAACACCCAGATCTGCACATAAAGTGTGGAGTGTAGTATGAGTATAACCAACCCCACGTACTCAGTAAGTAGCAAGCCTAACCTCGATCTAAAAGAAGTGATGAGGTTGGCAAGGTCTAATACTCATTTTCAACAGCCAACAACAACAATAACAGCATAATAAAGTAAAAGGAAAAGCAGTTCAATAATATTATATTCAACGCTATCACATTAAGATGAAAATAAACATGTTTTCCAAATATATCAGTCAAGGCATCGACTTTAAAGACATCAAATATCAAATATCATGAGAAAAATACAACTCTATGTTTGCATAACAAGTATTCATGCCAAAATCAACAACATCACAATTTAATCATCAAGTAAACACAATCTTGCACATACATAGTGTCTAGCCCATCAATCATACTCTCAGCATGCTTATGGTGCCTTGCTCAAAGCCCCAAATCATCACTCACACACACTCAACACTCTATATTGCCTGACATAAGCCTCTCACTAAGCACATATCAAGTGCCTCTACTCACATGATTATACCTGATTCCGGAGGGACAGATCTTAGCCCAAGCGCTAATCGGACCAAAAGTTAACGATCAATATAACTCAGCCCACTATGGGTCCTTGATGCAAGCATCACCTCACAACCAATATCAACGCGGTTCTATGGCCCAAGATCAGTCATCAATCTCCTCAAGTCTCAATATGCCAATATCTCACAGTACCATAATTAAAGTACCGCACAAAATATACCGACGTGCCACAACGAACCTTTGTCACATACACAAGGACACTATCAACATATGCAATAACATATAAAGAATGCACCGAGATAGAGAAATAACACATGGATATAATATCATGACTGAAAAACATGACTACAGCAAATAGCTCAACATAGCAAAATAGCTCCATCACGTCTCACGGATAAGTAGATAACCTAGACATGATTTCTAGCATGCATAATAGCTCACATAGTCAATAAGTGCAGAAAAACGGCATAAAAGAAAGCATGATAGCAAAAAAAAAAAAGGCATATAGTAGCCTAGGGAATCTACCCGGAACATGAATAATCACAGTGCGTACATATGTGCTCGTCACCTCGCATATGAGTCACCCCCAACAAATAGCAAATATCATATCCTATAGGAAAAAACCTTCAAGCCAAGCCTAGGCAAGATACTTACCTCAAGACACGAGAATCAATACTCTAAAAATCCCTTGCCTCTCGACTAGCCTCCGAACGAGTCAAATCTAGCCAAAAAAACAACTCAATAACTTCAAAAAAAAGCTATAAGAACCGGTTCCAAACAATAAAGCTTCAATCTTAATTCAATTACACAAAGTCAACCAAAAGTCAACCAGGGCTCGCTTTCTGGAACCCGACAAAACTCACAATATCGAATACCCATTTCTATTACGAATCCAAATATATAAGTTTCATCTAAATCTAACTCCAAATCCGGTTCAAATCTCAATTATATACTTTCCAAAATCTAACACAAATCCTCCCTAAATTTCTCTTTCAAATCCCATAATCTATAAATAACTCATTGGGAAAACAAGATATAATATCAAAATCAAGTAGAAATCACTTACCCTCTTGCCTTCTGTGATAATACCCTTCAAAAATCGCCCCTCTCATGGTCTAAGGTTACAAAATATGAGAGAATGGAATAAAATACCATAATAGGAACTTAATATAATCTGCCCAGCACTAGCCTTTGTGAAAGTAGCTCAAGCCTCGCGTTCGCGAAGAACAAATCTACAGCTACCTCAAAACCTCCTTCGTTAATGCAGCATTGACCTAGTGAACGCGATGCACAGACATCCTAGACATATCTGAACGCGAGCCCCCCTCCCATGATCGCGAAGGCTAACCTCCAGCTAACTCCCAGCATGCCTTATCTCTACGTGAACGTGACCCTCAAGGGGCAAACGCGAAGACCAAATGCCACAACTAATGCGAACGTGGCCTCCTATCTGTGAACGCAAGAAACAAAAATTAGCTGCCTCCAAATAACCCTCCTCGATCGCGAGACTTGCTCTGCATTGAGGAGCAAACTAGAGACCAATAGAAAATTTGCAATCTCAATAAGCTTTGGGTGGTTCGAACCTCACACGAGCCACCTGAGACCTCGTCCAATCATATCAACAAGTCCATTAAAACTACATGGGTATATCCAAATCCTCCAAACACGTACGAGATCATCACATCTGTGAATCGACAATCAAACCACAAATTGAACTTCTCCTAAGTTCATAAGATTCTAACCTTCCAAGCAAGCGTCCGATTCATGCCTAACCACTACGGATCGCGACCAAACTTAGCACACAAGTCCCAAATGACATACCGAACCTATTCTACATTTCGAAATAATCCGAAGCTGATATCATCAAAGTCAACTCCTGGTCAAACCTATGAACTCTCCAAACCTTCAAATTGCCAACTTTCGGCAAATAGAGCCTAAACATCCTAGGAACCTCCAAATTCAAATCCGTACATACGCCTAAATCTAAAATCACCATACTAACCTATTGGAACTATAAAATCACCAATCCGAGATCATTTACAAAAAATTCAAATGTTGGTCAACTTTTACTTAAGCATTCAACAGTGGAACTAAATGTATGAATTCACTCCCAAACCTTCCCGAAACCCAACCAACCACCCCGCAAGCCATAAAATAAAAAACAAATATACGGGAAGCATCAAGGAAATAGGACTCAAATACATGAAACAACCCGCCCGGTCGTTATATTCTCCCCCTTTTAAACAAACGTTCATCCTCGAACGGGTTAAGAACCATACCTGGAATATAAAAAATGTGAGGATATATGTTTCGCATATCATGCTCAGTCTCCCAAGTCACCTCCTTGATTGAATGGCCTCTCCATTTAACCTTCACTAATGTAATATCTTTAGATCTTAACTTCCAAACCTATCTATCCAAAACAGCCACCGGCTCTTCTTCGCAAGCCAGATTCTCATCCAGCTGCATTATACTGAAATTCAACACATGAGACGGATCCTCATAATACTTCCGAAGCATGAAAACATGAAGCACCAGATGAACTCCCGACAAGCTGGGTGGCAAAGCAAATTTGTTGGCCACCTCACCAACTCTCTCTAACACCTCAAATGGACCAACACACCGAGGTCTTAACTTTCTATTCTTCCCAAATCTCATCGCCCTTCAAAGGCTAAACTCAAAGAAGAACCTTCTTACCTTTCAAGAAAGCCACATCACGAACCTTCCTATCAGCGTAATGCTTTTGCGTGGATTCCGTTGTACGAAGCCGCTCCTGAATCAATTTCACTTTCTCTAAATCACCACAAACCAAATATGTGCCCAACAATCTAGCCTCACCAGTCTCAAACAAACCAATCGGAGAACGACATCGCCTCCCATATAAGGCCTCATATGGAGTCATCTGGATACTAGACTGATAGTTGTTATTGTTGTATGAAAACTCTGCATAATGGTAGAAACTGATCCCACTGGCCTCCAAAATCAATCACACAGACCCTCAACATATCCTCCAAAATCTAAATGGTCCACTCAGGTTGTCCGTCCGTTTGGGGTGAACTGTAGTACGCAACTTAACATTCATAGTCAACTCATGTTGAACTACTCTCTAGAAGTGTGACGTAAACTGAGTGTGTTGATCTAAGATGACAGACACAGGCACACTATACAAGCAAACAATCTCACCGACGTATATCTTAACCAACTGCTCCAAAGTGTAGGAAGTCATGACTGGAATGAAATGCATAGACATTGGCAGTCTATCCACAATTACCCAAAAAATAACAAACCTCCTCAAAGTCCGTGGCAATCCTACCCCAAAGTCCATAGTAATGCGCTCCCACTTCCAGTCTGCTATATAGAAGCAAACCCTCGAATTTCTTATGCTCATACTTGACCTGTTGACAATTCAAATAATGTGAAACATGCCCAACAATGTCCTTTTTCATCCTTCTCCACCAAAAATACCACTTAAAATCACGATACATCTTTGTAGCACCTGGATGAATGGAATATCATGAGCTATAAGCCTCCTCAAGAATCAACTCAATACACCATCATTACAAAAAGACACCTCCTTAGATCCACCTTGCAACATTGTTTCCTTAAGGACAAGAAAATAAAGATTATCATACTAACGAGCCTTGATGCGCTCAAACAAAGAAGACTGCACAATAACATGTGATGGCTCGATAGGTCATTTTGAGTAATATCCTTTATTTATGTATTCTGAAACCTCCCATATCTTTATTTGATGTTTCTAAGTTTGCGTGCATGGTCTGTGTCACTTTTTAAAAAGCTTTTATGTGAAATTTTGAAGAAAATATGATTTTCTTTTTTTTTTTTACTTAAAATGAGGCTAGAATTGACCACGGTCACATTTTGGGTAAAAAAAACCTCAAATCTACGTTTTGACTATTCTAATAGGATCGTATGATTACACGAATGTTTGGTTGGGGTCCGGGGTGACCCGAACGCGTTTTGGCGCATTATGTGCGAAATTCTTAAAATTCTTAAGTTTCAATAATCAATTCTTGTTACTTGATGTTATTTTGATGATTCAAGGTATATGAAAGTTTATATAATGTTGCTACACTTGTGTACATATTCAGTATGAAGCCCGAGGAGCTCGGGTGAGTTTCAGGTGAGTATCGAATGAATTTGGCTAGTTTTAGGATTGCCGATGCAAATCTGCTGGTGCTTTAGGTCTGCACATCTCATACTGTGAGGTCTGGCTCGCAAATGCAAGCTCGCTTCTGCAATAACATGACTGCATTTGCGAAATTGGAAATGGGGGCTGAGCATCGCATTTGCGAATGAAACTTTGCATTTATGGACTGCTGAGGTTCGCATTTGCAAACATTTAACCGCTTTTGCGAACTTTAGTTATTTTTGACAGCTTCACAAATGTGAAGCTCAACTCGTATTTGCGATTGGTAGGCAGAATGCATTTGCAAGGAATTTATTTTCGACATTTGGTCGTCTGATGCAGTGATCACTTTTGCAATCAATGTCTCGCAATTGCGGACATCATAATTACAAGAAAGTGTTCGCAAATGCAATGTCTGCAACTGGGTAAAAGAGTGAAAAAACAGGACTTAGCTCCTTTTACACCATTTCTCAACCCCAAGCACTCTAGAGGAATTTTTGAAGAACGTTTTCTTCCCAAATTCATTGGCAAAACAACTCAAATTCATTTTCTATTAATTCCCCATTACATTTCATAAGTTTTTAACATCAAATCTTTGAATTTCATGGTAGAATTTAGGGGGTTTTGGTAGAGTTTAGGGATTTTATAAAATTGAGATTTAGACCTCAAATTGAGGTCGAATTTTGAAACAAATCACATATGTGGGATCAAGGGTGAATGGGTAATCGGATTTTGGTCCGAATCTCGAATTTTGACCTAGCGGATCTAGGGGTTGACTTTTGTTGACTTTTCAAAAATGATCAAAATTGAACATTTTTCGTTTGTGGGTAGTTTTTAAGCTTATTTTGAATTGTTTCATCGATATTTGGCTAGATTCGGTTGGTTTGGAGCCTTGTTCTAAAGGCAAGGTCGTGGTTGATTGAGTGAGGTATCTATCGTGTTTAACTTTGACTTGAAGGAATTAGGAATTGGTGGTTTATTTACTATTTAAATTATGTGTGGGAACGGCGTTTATGTAAGGCGACAAGTATATATGGTCATCATGGGTTAAAGCATGCAAGTGGAAATTGATATATTATACCATGTTGCTTCTTTTACCATGCCTTCTATGCTTTTGTTAGATTGTTATTCTTTGGTTGTTTGCTTCGTGTTTATTGATTAATTTGAAGTTGTTGGGATATATGAAGTTGAATTTGCTTATCATAACACCGCGATTGAAGTTGAAATTGGTTTCCCACCTTGCTTGATACTTTGGATAATTGTTGTTGCTTGGTGAGGAAGGGTGAAAAGCACAAAGGGTATTGCCGTGCCAATTTTGCATATTGTTATTATTAAATGAGCAAATGTGAGCTTAAAGCATGAAGGTGAGTTGTGAACTTGATTTCTTTTTTATCATTTATTATATCATATGAGGATGAGAGAAAAAGCATGAAGGATGATGCCGTGTCATTTCATTTATCGTATCATATTGTGAGGCTGAGAGTAAAAGCACAAAGGGCGATGTTGTGCCATTGCATTTATCATATTACATGGTGAGGATGAGAGTAAAATCACGATGGGTGATATCGTTCCATTTGATGATTTCAATGCTTTACTTGAAATCCGGATTTGTGAATTTAGTTGGTTGCATCGTTATTTATTTTGGAAAGAGGTTACTTGGTGATTTTGTACTTACTGTTCTGACCTTACTCCCTTTTACATGTTGCCGCCCCATTATTATCCTAAATGCTTTACTTGTTAGTTTGTTTCTTTATGTATATATCTGCACAAGTTTTTAGTAAGTGTTTTGTCATAGCCTCGTCACTACCTCGTCGAAGTTAGGCTCGGCACTTATGGACTACATTAGGGCAGTTGTACTCATACTACACTTCTGCACTTCTTGTGGAGTTGCTGGTGTTGGTCCCAGCAGTGTCCATATCTGCACAGGTTTTTAGTAGATGTCTTGTCATAGCCTCACCACTACCTCATCGAGGTTAGGCTCGGCACTTATCGAATACATTGGTTCAGTTGTACTCATACTACAATTCTGCACTTCTTGTGCAGTTTTTGGTGTTGGTCCCAGCGGTGTCTAGCTGAGTTTCTGCTCAGATCATATCTATATCTGGAGACTTGAGATAGACCTGCACAGCGATCGCAGTTCCTGAAGTCCCCTTCCTTATATAGTTTTACTGTTTATTTTGTTTCGAACTGTCATATTTTTATTTAGACATTGGTTGTTGCACTTTTAGTATGCTCATGCACTTGTGACACCAGATTCTAGGTTTTGGCTAGTCAGTGTTAGAGTTGTTATATCTACTTTGAAATTCTACATATTTAATTATTATTATATTGCTTTCAAATGTCAAAAAATGATTAGTTATGTACTAATGTTGGGTTGCCTAGCAAATGGACGTTAAACGCCATCATGGCTCTGAGGTTGGGATTTCGGGTCGTGACAAGTTGGTATCAGAGCACTAGGTTGCCTAGGTCTCACGAGGTTTGATAAACCTTAGTAAAGTCTAGAGGATTGGTATGGAGACATTTGTACTTATCTTCTAGAGGCTATAAGGCTTTAGGAAAATTTCACTTTTTTCTTACTCTGTCGTGCGACTTTATTCTATCATTGAAGTTTAAATAATTTATTCTTGATCTCTCATAGATGGTGAGGACAGTCCCTGCATCCACATTTGGTCAAGAGATGGAGCCCCAAGTTGCTGCCATTAGAGCCAGAGGTAACGCACAGCAGCACCTATTGCAGAGCCTCAGATCAAGAAGGTGGAGGAGATCACTGCTCAGACCGTGCCACTTGGACCAACTCAGGTCCCAGAGGGGTTTATTGCTACCCTAGTACCATAGGGCACCCTAGTCTGTTTAGTGGGCCTTATGGAGCATGGCCCAAATCGGATCATTTCCTACGAATATCAGACTCCGGCAGTCTCAGCAGTTGGAGTAGTTCAGCTTGTAATTGCTACACAACCTAGGGACGGACCTGCTACGTTGTCCGAGGGGCTGAAGAGGTTGGATAAGTTCACCAAGCTATTTCTTATTTGATTTGGTGGTACACCTTTTAAATACCCACTGGATGTCATAAACCATTGTCACGAGGTATTATGCAACATGAGTATAGTGGAGTCTAATGGAGTCGACTTCACGGTATTCCAGATGCATGGATCCGCCAAGAAGTAGTGGCAGGACTATGTTCGAGGCAAACCAGCAGGTTCACCTTCACTTACTTGGGATCAATTCTCATATAAATGAGAAGTTCATCCCTTTTACTCTGAGAGAGGACTACTGCAGCCAGTTTGAATACCTCCAGCAAGGTAGCAAGATTGTTACAGTTTAAGACCGGATTTGTGGATTTAGCTTTCCATGGGGTTATCTTGATCTCTACGAGAGGAGAGGGTGAGGAGATTCATAGATGGCCTTACTTACGGTATCAGGCTACAGATGGCCAGAGCGATTGAGGATGATATTTCCTTTACTTGGGTTGTAGAGATTTCTAGGCGGATTGAGAGGATTCATAGTCAGGGTAGAGAGGCCTCATCACTTTGGTGGTTTTGGTGGTGCCTCATCTGGAGGCAGGGGTTCATTTGGTAGAGGTTATCCTCCCAGGCCGATTCAGTCAGTGCTTCAAGTATCTCACAGCGCTTCAAGTAGTTGCGGTTCTTATGGGTCTCATCCTAAGCAGCTGGCATAAAGCGCATCTTCAGCTCCTGTCAGCGCACCTCCGATTCAGAGTTATCAAGGTGGTTATATTGATCGATAGGGTCAGTTCCAGGGTCAAAAGTCACAGCAGTTGAGGACTTTTTATACTTGTGGAGATCCGAGGCACGTCATAAGGTTTTGCCCTAGATCACAGTGCAGCATGTCACAACAGGGTACTCGTGCAATGATTCTGACACTGGTAGCTCCACTACCTGCTCAACTAGCTACAGGCGAGGGTTAGGCAGCCTGAGGTGGTGGTCATGCCATTAAAGGTGGAGGTCAAGAAATGAGGGGTCACATGAGAGGCGAAAGTTAGTCTGGTGGGGCTCAGCCTCGTTTTTATGCATTTCTAACTAGACCTAAGGTAGAGTCACTGATGCGGTCATCACAGGTATTGTTCCAATTTGCTATAGGGATTCCCCAGTTTTATTTGATCTGGTTCCACCTATTCATATGTGTTATCCTATTTTACTTCATATCTGGATGTGTCTTGTGATTCTTTGAGTGCTCTTGTTTATATGTCTACACCTGTGGGAGATTCTATTGTGGTAGACCGTGTTTATCAATCGTGTGTAGTCTCTATCGGGAGTTATGAGACTAGGGTACATCTTCTTTTACTCAGCATGGTGGACTTTGATGTTATCTTAGGCATGGACTGGTGCTCACCATATCATGCTAGCTTGGATTGTCATGCCAAAACTGTAATATTAGCTGTGCCAGGGTTGAATCAATTGGAGTGGAAAGGGACTCCTGGTCATTCCACTAGTAGGGTCATTTCTCATGTAAAGGCTCGGTATATGGTCATGATGGCGTATTTGGCCTATATGCATGACTCTAGTGTAGGGGTTACTTCCATAAATTCAGTTCCAAATATGCATGAGCTTCCAGAGGTGTTTCCTATGCGGATGCCACAGGATAGAGATATCGACTTCTACATTGACTTGGCTTTGGGCACTCTGCCCATTTCTACCCCACCATATCGTATGGCCCCTATTGAGTTGAAAGAACTTAAGGAGCAGTAGTAGGATTTGCTTGAAAAGGGATTCATTAGACCTAGTGTCTTTCCTTGGGGTGCACCGATATTGTTTGTGAAGAAGAAGGATAGAACAATGAGGATGTGTATAGATTATCGGCAAACGAACAAGGTCACGATTAAGAACAAGTATCTGTTGCCGAGGATTAATGACTTATTTGATTAGCTTTAGGGTGCCAAGGTATTTTCAAACATTGACTTGAGATCTGGCTACTATCAATTGAAGATTAGGGAATCTAATGTCCCTAAAACATTTTTTCGGACTCGGTACGATCACTATGAGTTTCTAGTTTGGCTTAACTAATGCCCTAGTAGCCTTTATGGAATTGATGAACCAGGTGTTCAAGCCCTATCTGGATTCCTTTCTGATTATCTTCATTGATGATATTTTGGTTTAATCCCTCAGTAGAAAGGAGCATGAGCAACATCTCCGGATCATACTTTAGACTTTGAGGGATTGTTAGTTATATGCCACGTTTTCAAAGTGTGAATTTTGGTAAAATTTTGTTGCATTCTTGGGACATGTCGTAGCTTCCGAGGGCATTAAGATAGATCCTAAGAAGATTGAGGCAGTTTAGAACTGGCCTAGACTTACTTTAGCTATAGAGACTTGGAGCTTCTTGGGTTTGGCAGGTCATTATCGCCTGTTTGTGGAGGGATTGTCATCTAGCTCACTCCCATTGACTAAGTTGACCTAGAATGGTGCTCTTTTCAGATGGTCCGACGAGTGTAAAGCGAGCTTTCAGAAGCTCAAGACTGCATTGATTACAGCCCCAGTGTTGGTGTTGCCTACAGATTCGGGATCTTACCCCATGTATTGTGATGCATCGTGTATTGGACTTAGTGCGGTGTTGATGTAGGATGGTAGGGTGATTTCCTACGCATCTCGTCAATTAAAGGTTCATGAGAAGAATTACCCTATGCATGATTAGAGTTGGAAGTCATTGTTCATGCGCTGAAAATTTGGAGGCACTATCTATATGGTGTTCCACGTGAGGTCTATACCAACCATCAGAGTCTCCAGCACCTGTTCAAGCATAAAGACCTTAATTTGCAGTAGCGAAGATGGATAGAGTGGTTGAAAGACTATGATATCACCATACTATATCATCCGGGAAAGGCCAATATAGTGGTCGATGCATTGAGTAGGAAGGCTAAGAGCATGGGCAGTTTGCCATATTTACCTGTAGCAGAGAGGCCACTAGTCATGGATGTTCAGGCTTTTGCCAAAAGATTTGTGAGATGTTTCGAAGCCTAGCCAGGTTCTAGCTTGTGTTGTGACACAGTCCTCGTTGTGGGAGCATATCAAGGCTCGCCAGTTTGATGATCCTCGCTTGTTGGTGTTGAAGGACACGGTGCAGCGGGGTAGTGCTAAGGAGGTTGTGATTCGTGATGATAGTGTTATGCGGCTTCAGGACGGATTTGTGTTCCAAATGCTGAAGGGTTGAGAGAGTTGATACTTGAAGAGGCTCACAGTTTACGCTATTTCATTCACCCAGGTGTCACAAAGATGCATCGTGACTTGAAACAGCACCACTATTGGTGGCAAAGAATAGAGAAAGATATTGTTGCTTATGTCTCTCGGTGTTTGAATTGTCAACAAATGAAGTATGAGCATCAGAAAGCGGGTGGGTTGATTCAGAGAATGGAGATACGAGCGGAAGTGGGAGCGCGTCACTATGGAATTTGTGGTAGGCTTACCATAGACCTTGAGGAAATATGATGCAGTCTGGGTTATTGTGAACCGGTTGACTAAGTCTGCACGCTTCATTCCGGTGACGACTTTCTATTCTTATAGCGGTTGGCATCAGATTTATATTCGGAAGATTATCCGCTTGCATGGCATGCCTATTTCTATCATTTCTGACCGAAGCACACAGTTTACATTGCATTTTTGGAGAGCCGTGCAGCATGAGTTGGGCACACTGGTCGAGCTAAGCACAGTGTTTCATCCCCAAACGGACGGACAATCCAAGCGCACTATTTAGATCTTGAAAGACATGTTACGCACCTGTGTTATGGATTTCGAAGGTTCATGGGACAAGTTTTTTACCTCTAGCGGAGTTCGCCTACAACAACAACTTCTAGTCGAGCATCCAAATGGATCCGTACGAAGCCTTGTATGGGAGGCGATGTTGTTCGCTGATTGGTTGGCTTAAGACCGGTGAGGCTAGATTGTTGGGCACTGTTTTGGTCTGTGATGCCTTGCAAAAGGTTATTCGGGAGCGACTTCATACAGCCCAGTCCAAATAGAATAATTATGCAGACAGGAAGATTCGAAATGTGGCCTACACAGTGGGTAAGAGGGTTCTTCTTCAGGTGTCACTAATGAAGGGCGTGATGCAGTTTAGGAGGAAGGGCAAGTCGAGCCTGAGGTTTATTGGGCCATTTGAGATCTTAGAGAGAGTTGGGGAGGTTGCTTATAGTCTCTCCTAGCCTAGCAGGGGTACATCTGGTATTTTACATTTCCATGCTTACGAAGTACCATGAGGACATCTCACATATTTTGGACTTCAGAGCACGGTGCAGCTTGATGAAAATTTGGCTTATGAGGAAGAGTCGGTGGCTATCCTAGACCGACAGGTTCGTAAGCTGAGTACGAAGAGTTTTCCTTCTATGAAAGTGCAACGGAGAGGTCACTCGATTGAGGAGGCTACGTGGGAGTTCGAGTTAGATATGCGTAGTAGATACCCCCACCTTTTTACCAGTCCAAGTACTTATCTATGTCCGTTCTAGGATGAACATTTCTTTTTGAGGTGGAGAATGTGACGACCCGATAGGTCGTTTTGAGTACTAGCCTTTATTTCTGTGTTCCGAGACCTCCCATAGCTTCACTTGATGTTTCTTGATTTGTATGCATGGTTCGTATCGCTTTTGGAAAGCTTTTATGTGAAATTTTGAAGAAAATATGATTTTTGACTTAAAATGAGGCTAGAGTTTATCAACATTTTGGGTAAAGACCTCAAATCAGTATTTTGACAATTCTGGTAGGTTCGTATGATATTTTTGGACTTGTACGCACGTTTGTTTGGGGTCTGGGGCTACCCGAACGCGTTTCGGCGCATTATGTGTAAAATTGTGAAAATAGAGTTTAAGTTGAAAATTCTTGAGTTTTGAAGGTCGATTCTTGTTATTTGGTGTTATTTTGATTATTTGAGGTAGCAAGCAAGTTTGTATACTGTTTCTACACTTGTGTGCTGATGGTAGGCTAGAAGCATGGATTTTAGTCTCAATTTCACCTATTGTTAATTGCATTTTTCAATCATATTTTGAGATTACTTATGAGAAATTTGTATTTATGACATGGTTTGTGTGTTCAGGACTTAAATCAAAGACAAAATGAAACATGGAGCTTCGAAGTTTGAGTAAACTTCAATTGTTCATCTGGGACCATATCCGGGGTTCGTGGACTGGTGTTACGTACGAAAGTTGGAAGAAAGCGCATGGGCTAGAGCAAAATGTACTAGTGTGTCCAATAAGGCATGGCATTGAGCGTCGCACTAGTACATAAGTTCGTCAGAAGTTTGAGAAGTTCAGAGACTTGGAGTTTTTGGGTCTGATAGGAAAATATTCTAATGTGATGCATGGTGCGTAACAGGGCACGACGCATTAGTACAAAGTTTGTCAGCCAGCTAAGTTTAGAGAGTTTACAACCGAGCAAATTACACTAATGTGATACGCAATGCATAGCACTGTGCGACATAGGAAGTGTAAAAAGTTTTTCAGATTTTCCCGCTTCAGCTCAAAGAGGGTAGTTTTGTCCGGGCACATTTTGACTTGGTATAAATACACTAGAAACACGTTTTTGAGAGGACGTTTGACCTACAAAAGAGTTGGAAAGCATTGGAGATTCCAAAGCACAAGGATTCATCATTCTTTCCTCAACTCAACACCCAAGTTTGGACTGAATTCATGTTTTCTTATTCTTTAACTCTATTTGTGATGACTTTCTCCATCATTATGGAGTAGTTCACCTTAGGATTTGACCGATATGGTGTTTTAATTGATATTTGTGAATTCTAACTCTAGTTATTTGCATGAATTCATTTATGGATCTTTGAATTGACTGCAAATTTGTTCACCGAACTATTTAATCGAAAGAGGAATATTTTGGATGTATCTTTGCATTATTTTGTTTTGGTTTAATTCAGTGATTGTTTTTAGTAATCGAAAGAGCTTGTTGAATTGTTGATTAAATCATTTTAGGAGAATATTCGAGAGACATTTTCCTAAAAGACTAGTCCATTAACGTGCTCTTGCATACCTTAACTATGTTTTTTATTAGTTTACCTCGTAGAGTTCAGATTTAATCAGGAGAGGAGTCTTGGCTATATGATTGAACTAATCATCGAATGAATTTGTGAAAATCATTAGAACATTAGATTTAATTGAACCAGAGTTAAATCCCAAATATCTATCTTGCACCTATCATGTCACGACCCTTATTTCTCCCATTGATTATTTTTGTGTTGCTCAACTCTTGTCTTTAAGTGATCAATTGTTAGTTGCTTTTTTTTTAATAGTTAATTTAGTTCGTAATCATTCCAACCAAAGTGTTAATCATCCTTAATAGCGTTTAAGCCAGAAATTACTTGAACATTGTTTAAATCATAATTAAACTATACTATCTTTCGCTAGCGAGCATTAATTTCATGTTATATTTTTCTCTAGTCAAGTGCGTATTCTGTTTGGATCCAAAGAGTCTAGGGTGAGTTTCAGGTAAGTATCAAATTAGTTTTGTTGGTTTTAGGATTGCTGCAAATGCAAGCCCGCTTTTGCGATCACTGGACCGCATTGCGAAATGGGGACTGGGGGCTGGGCATTGCATTTGCAAAGGAAACTTCGCATTTGCAGACTGGTGAGGTTTGTATTTGCATATATTTAGCTTCTTTTGCGAACATTGGTTGTTTTTGACAGCATTGCAAATGCGAAGCGAAGCTCGCATTTACGATTGGTGGGCAGATCGCATTTGCAAGGAATTTTTGCATTTGCGACGTTTAGTGGTCAGATGCAGTGATCGCTTTTGCAATCAATGTCTCGCAATTGCAGACATCGCAATTGCGAACAAGTGTTCACATATGTGAAATCTGCAGCTGGGTAAAAGAGTGAGAAAATGGGACTTTGCTCATTTTACACCATTTATCAACCCCAAATATTCTAGAGGCGATTTTGAAGAACTCTTTCTTCCTAAATTCATTGGTAAGCAACTCTAATTCATTTTATCTCAATTCCGCATTACGTTTCATGAGTTTAGAGATTTTGGGTAGAATTTAGAGATTTTGTAAAATTGAGATTTAGACCTCGAATTGAGGTCGGATTTTGAAACAAATCACGTATCCGGGCTCGGAGGTGAACGGGTAATCGGGGTTTTGGTCCGAATCTTGAATTTTGACCAAGCGAGCGCGGGGTTGAATTTTTCAAGAATGATCAAAATTGAACCTTTTTCATTTGTGGGTAATTTCTAAAGCTTATTTTGAATTGTTTGATCGATAATTGGCTAGATTCAGTGGCGTGTTTAACTTTTACTTGAGGGAATTAGGGATTGGTGGTTTATTTACTATGTGAATTATGTGTAGGGACGGCGTATATGCAAGGTGACGAGTATATATGCGTCGTCATGGGTTAAAGCATACCTGTGGAAATTGAAGTATTGTACCATGTTGCTTCTTTTTGACCAAGCGAGCTCGGGGTTGACTTTTTCAAAAATGATCAAAATTGAACCTTTTTCATTTGTGGGTAGTTTCTAAAGCTTATTTTGAATTGTTTGATCTATAATTGGCTAGATTCGGTTGGTTCGGTGGCTTGTTCGAAAGGCAAGGTCGTGGTTAATTAAGTGATTTGATTGTGGATTGAGGTAAGTGGCGGGTTTAACTTTTACTGGAGGGAATTAGGGATTGGTGGTTTATTTGCTATGTGAATTATTTGTAGGGACGGCGTATATGCAAGGTGATGAGTATATATACGTCGTCATGGGTTAAAGCATGCATGTGGAAATTGAAGTATTGTACCATGTTACTTCTTTTTGACCAAGCGAGCACGGGGTTGACTTTTTCAAAAATGATCAAAATTGAACCTTTTTCATTTGTGGATAGTTTCTAAAGCTTATTTTAAATTGTTTGATCGATAATTGGCTAGATTTGGTTGGTTCGGTGGCTTGTTCTAAAGGAAAGGTCATGGTTAATTGATTGATTTGGTTGTGGATTGAGGTAAGTGGCGTGTTTAACTTTTACTTTAGGGAATTAGGGATTGGTGGTTTATTTTCTATGTGAATTATGTGTAGGGATGGCGTATATGCAAGGTGACGAGTATATATGCGTCATCATGGGTTAAAGCATGCCTGTGGAAATTGAAGTATTGTACCATGTTGCTTCTTTTACCATGTCTTCTATGCTTTAGTTAGATTGTTATTCTAGATTGTTCACTTCGTGTTTATTGATTAATTAGAAGTTGTTGGGATGTCGAAATTTGAATTTGCTTATCGTAACACCATAATTGAAGTTGAAATTGGTTTCCCACCTTGCTTGAAACTTTGGATTATTATTGTTGCTTGTTGAGGAAGAGTGAAAAGCACGAAGGTTGTTGCTGTGCTATATTTGTATATTGTTATCATTGAATGAGCGAATGTGAGGATTGAAGCACGAAGGTGATGCTGTGCACTTGATTGCTTTATTATCATTTATTATATCATGTGAGGATGGAAGTAAAAGCACGAATGATGATGTGGTGCCATTTCATTTATCATATCATATGGTGAGGATGAGACTAAAAGCACGAAGGATGATGTCCTGCCATTGCATTCATCATATTACATGGTGAGTATGAGAGTAAAAGCACGAAGGGTGATGTCGTGCCATTTGATGATTTCAATGATTTACGTGATTTCCGAATTTTTAAATTTACTTGTTATTTATGTTGATTTATGTATATATCTGCACATTATTTTTAGTAGAAGTCTTGCCAAAGCCTCGTCACTACCTCGTTGAGGTTAGGCTCGGCACTTATAAAGTATATTGGGTCAGTTGTACTAATACTACACTTATGCACTTCTTATGCAAATTCTGGTGGTTATTCCAGTGGTGTCTAGCGAAGTTTCTGCTCGGGTCATACCTATATCTGGAGACTTGAGGTAGACCTGCAAGGCAATCGCAGTAACTAAAGTCCCCTTCCTTATCTAGTTTTTCTGTTTATTTTGTTCCGAGCAGTTGTATTTTTATTCAGACATTGGTTGTAGCACTTTTAGTTTGGTCATGTACTTGTTACACCAGATTCTGGGTTTTGGCTAGTCAGTGTTGGTGAGTTATTATAATTTTTTTTTGTATAACTTTAA
Organism: Nicotiana obtusifolia; assembly: GCA_002018475.1. Classification (NCBI taxonomy): domain Eukaryota; kingdom Viridiplantae; phylum Streptophyta; class Magnoliopsida; order Solanales; family Solanaceae; genus Nicotiana; species Nicotiana obtusifolia. The sequence goes on from MCJB01052919.1 coordinate 163,120, forward strand.
TTCTTATAATAAGCTTTCAAATGTCTAAAAAAATGATTAGCTTTGTACTAATGGTGTCTTACCTAGCAAGTGGACGTTAGACGCCATCACGTCCCGCCTGTTGGGATTTCGGGTCATGACATAACATAAGCCAGAACCCTGCTAGGCTTAGAAATATCCAATCTCACAAATTTTTTAGTAAAAACCTGAACATCCATAGCCAAAGGTCACTCCATGGCTGGAATAAATGCCAAACTCCCCATACTCTCCGCCTTTCTACTCGAGGCATCTGCAACCATCTTCGCCTTCCTCGGGTGACATAAGATAGTGATATCATAATCCTTCAATAACTCCAACCACCTCCACTGACTCAAGTTCAAATCCTTTTTCTTGAATAGAAGCTGAAGACTCTAATGATCTTTATGCACCTCACAAGACATGCATACAATTAATGCCTCCATACCTTGAGCGCATGTACAATAGGTGATAACTCTAAGTCATTTACTGGATAGTTCTTCTCATGGGGCTTCAACTGGCACGGCACATAGGCAATCATCCTACCATCCTGCATCAACATGCAACCAAGAGAAAAGTGTACATCCCAAATCCTGAGGGCAATACCAAAATTAGAGGTATGGTCAAAGCAATCTTAAGCTTCTGAAAGTTCTGCTCACCCTCATCAGACCATCTGAATAAAGCACCCTTCTGACTCAACTTGGCAAATAGAGCTATTATAGATGAAAACCATTCCACAAAGTGACGATAGTAACTAGCCAAACTTAGGAAACTCCTTATCTCTATAGTGGTAGAAGGTCTGGGCTAACTCTATACTGCCTCAATCTTCTTTGGATCCACCTTGATCTCATCATCGAAACAACGTGGCCCAAGAATGTCACTGAGTCCAACCAAAACTCACACTTGGAGAACTTAGCATACAACTTCTTCTCCCTCAAAGTCTGGAGCACAATCCTCAAATGCTACTTGTGCTCCTCCCTACTATGGGAATACACCAATATATAATTAATGAACACAATGACAAAGGAAGCCAAATAAGGCTAGAACACACTATTCATCGAATGCATAAAAGTTCCTGGGGCATTAGTCAACCCAAACAAGATCATAAAAAACACATAATGCCCATAACGAGTCCTGGAAGCCATCTTAGGGATGTCTGAAGACCTAATCTTCGATTGGTGATACCCCGACCTCAAGTTAAACTTTGAGAACACCCTAGCACCCTGAAGTTGATCATATAAATCATCAATGCATGGCAGTGGATACTTATTCTTGATGATAACTGTGTTTAACTACAGGTAGGCAATACACATTCTCATAGACACATCCTTCTTCTTTACAAACAACACCAACGCACCCTAAGGTGAAACACTAAGCCTGATGAAACCCTTACCCAGCAACTTTTGCCACTACTTCTTCAATTACTTCAACTCGGTGGAATCCATGCGATATGGTGGAATAGATATGAGTTGAGTGTCCGGTGCCAAATCAATGACGAAATCAATATCCCTATCGGGTGGCATGCCCGGTAGGTCTGCAGGAAACACATTTGGATACTCTCTCAATACTAGAACTGACTCAACAGTAGGAGTATCAATACTAACATCTCTGACAAGATCTAGATACGCTAAACATCCCTTCTCAACCATTCGTTGAGCCTTCAAAAATAAGATCACTCTACTAGGAGCGTGACCAGTAGAAGTCCTCCATTCCAACCTCGGCAACCCAGACGTAGCCAACGTCATGGTTTAGCGTGACAATCAAGAATAGCATGGTACGAAGAGAACCAATTTATACCCAAGATCACATCGAAGTCTACCATATTTAGTAGAAGAAAGTTTGCCCTCGTCTCAGAACCACATATAGTGACTACGCAGGCCCGATAGACTTGATCCACCTTAATTTAATCCCCACCCAGTGTAGATATATGAATAGGAGTAATAAGCAAGTCACGTGGCGTATCCATACTAGAAGTATAGTATGATGGCACATATGAATAAGTAGAGCCAAGATCAAACAATATCGAAGCATCTCTATGGACATAGAAACAATACATGTTATCACTATATCAGAAGCGGCAACCTCGATCCTCCCTGGGAACACGTAGTATCTATCCTAACATTTACTTGGCTGAGCTCCACCTCTAGGATGAGCACGTGATATGACCTCCACCCCGAGCAAGCTAAACGAGTGGTGTAGCAACCTGCACAGGAATCATAGTCTGACCTCCATGTTGCCCTGAACCTCTGTGAAGTTGGGGGCGCTATTTCCTGACATGTCCCAAGTCTCCACACCGAAACTGCGGCCTGAACTGAACCCCATGAACTAGAATATCCACCAGAAGAACCTGGTACCAATGAACCCTGAATAGATGGAGCGCAATGAGAACTATGCGTTGGAAGTGCACTGAATGAAGACTACATAGAAGTTCCTCGACTGGGTGGTGGTGTATGATAAACTGGCCTGCTAGAATGGTCTCTCCTAAATTGACCTCGGCCTCAGATGAGGCACCACTAAAGCTACCTAAATGTTGGGACCTGTTGTTCCTACCCTGCATCATCTCTCTAGTCTCATTGCGGATGCGCTCAATACGACGCGCAATCTCCACAGCATAGTAAAATAAAGTCCCGATCTCTGCCTTTCTAGCCATATCAAGGAGAATATTATGGTGAAGACCATCAATGAATCTCCTTATTCTTTCCTCCTCAGAGGGAATAAAAACAGTAGCATGACGGGAAACTCTGTAAACCTCATCTCATAATCAATTATTGACATCTGACCCTGCTGAAGATGCTCAAACTGCCTCCTTAGATCCTCTCTCCTGGTGTGGGGCACAAACTTGTCTAAAATGACCCTGGTGAACTGAGCCCAAGTAAGTGGAGGGGAACCAACTCTTATACCCTGCTAGTATGACTTCCAACCTCTTGGCTGGCTCTCTAAGTTGAAACACAATGAAATACACTCTATTGGACTACACAACTCCGAGATTCAGAAAAATATCATAACAACCATCAAGAAAATCCTAGGGATTTACTGTAGGAGAACCATCAAAAAATAGAGGATCCATCCTCCGAACCTCTCCAACCTCTTGTGCTCATCCATGGACAAAGCATGCTTAATAATTGGTCCATTGGCAACTGCTAGTTTCAGTGCAATAGCTAGAACCACTCCCACGTGGATTAATCTACTCGGGGGTACGAGTAGCTGGATTCTGCGCTTCGCCCCCTGCTTGAGAAGTAGTCGGTGTAGTATGAAACACCCCGTCATGAACCATACTCTTGAACAAACCAACCATTCAGACCAAAGTGTCCTAAACAGCTGGTATAGCAAATAAGCCCTAAGACATTGAGCTGGTCCTATCGGCTCAACATAGTCAAGAATCTGCCCCTCAACGGGAGCTACTGGTGGCTCCGCTATAGCTGCTCGAGCATGGATCCTAATGGAGGTGCGTGCTCTACCCACACCTCTACCTCAGCCCCGGCCTCTCGCGGCCCTGGCCTGGTCAGCCGTACCAAAAGAACGTTTCCTCATCATATGTGGGAAAATATAAGAGCAAAGATTCAGACTTGGATAAACAAATCTGCACGATAGAGATTGAAAGAAAGAGAATTTTTCCTAACAGCCTTGTAGCCTCTCAAAAATAAGTATCGACATTTGCGAACCAATTGGCAAGACTCTAATAGACTTGCTCATAACTCGTGAGATCTTGAAACCTACTACTCCTATACTAACTTGTCACGACCCAAAATCCCACCAGAGTCGTGATGGCACCTAACACTGCTTGCTAGGCAAGCCAACAACAAATATGCAATAATAAACTTCAACAATGATAAGAAATAGTCTCAATAATGGAATAGCATAAATAACTGAAGTCAAAATAACATTGCAACTGAAAACCATCCCAAAATCTAGTGTCATCGAGTACATGAGCTCTGTAGAATAAGTAAATATAAGGTCTGAACAAACTATAATACTATCCAAAAGACTAAAAAATAATAACATGAAATAAGGAAAGGGACTTCATGGCTTGCAAACGGAACAACAGTGCTATCTCGAAATCTCCACGTCGGTATGGGTAACAGCTCTCTAGTAATCACCGCTACCAGCAACACTTGGATCTACACATAAAGTGCAGAGTGTAGTTGAGCACAACCGACCCTATAAACTCAGTAAGTAGCAAGCCTAACCTCGGCCCGAAAGCAGTGACGATGTTAGCAAGGTCCAATAATCACTTTTAATAGCCAAGGACAACAATAACATCATAATAAAGCAAAAGGAAAAGAAGCTCAATAATAGCATGTTCAACTCTATCACATTAAGAGAAAATAAGCATGCTTTCCAAATATATCAGTCAAAGCATCGACTTTAAAGACATCAACTCAAATAGCATGATAAAAATACAACTTTATGCCTGCATGACAAGTATTCATGCCAAAATTAACAATATCACAGTTTAATCATCAAGTAAACATAATCTTAGCATATACATAGTGCCTATCACAAATACCCCTTAATCATACTCTCAGTACATTCACGGTGCTTGGACCAAAGCCCCTAAATCATCATCACACACAGACACATGCACACAATCAGCACTATATAGTGCGGGGCGTAAGCGCTTCACTAAGTACATATCAAGTACCTATACTCACAGGATTATACCAGACTCTGAAGGGGCAGATCCTAGTCCAAGTGTTGATCGGATCAAAAGTCAATAATCAATATCACTCAGTCCACTATGGGGCCTTGACACAAGCTTCACCTTACAACCAATATCAATATGGCTCTATGGTCCAAGTTCAGTCATCAATCTCCTCAAGTCTCAATATGCCAACATCTTACAATACCACAATTAAATACCATACGAAATATATCGATGTGTTAAACCTCAGCTCAAACCAGTGTTATGCACACAAGCAAAATTATGAACATGTAAGATAACATATAAAAAGTGCATAAAGACAGAGATACAATACACGGATATAATATCATGACTTAAAAATTTGACTACAGTAAAAGCAAATAGCTCAACATAGTAAAAATAGCTCCTTCATGTCTCGACAAATATGTAAATAACGTAGACATGATTTCTAGCGTGCATAATAGCTCATGTATTCAACAAGTGTAGAAAATACGGCATCAGAGAAAGCATGATAGCAAAACAAGGCATATAGCCTAAAATCTACCCAAATCATGACTAATCAAGGTGCATGCATGTGCGTTCTTCACCTCGCATATGCGTTACTCCAACATATAATAAACATCACATCTAATGGGAAAATACCTTCGAGCCAAGCCTAGGCAAGATACTTACCTTAATGCGCGAGAAGCAATACTCCAAAAATCACTTGCCTCTCGAATCGGCCTCTAAATGAGCCAAATCTAGCCAAAAACAACCTAATAACACCAAACAAAGCTATAAGAACCAATTCCAAATAATAAAGCTTCAATCTTTATTCAATTATAAAAATTTAACCAAAACGTCAACCCGTGCCCACGCCCCAGAACCTGACAAAACTCACAAATCTCGACTACCTAATCAAATACGAATCCAAACATACAAGTTTCATCCAAATTGACTCCAAATCGGAGTAGCACAAAAACCCCCAAATTTCTTTTTCATATTCCATAATTTATGTGTAATAATCCATGGGGAAACATTATATAATATCAAAATCAAGTAGAAATCACTTACCCTCTTGCCTTGTGTGAAATTCCCCTTCAAAAAAAGCCTCTCTCCAAGTCTAGGGTTCAAAATATGAAAGAATAGGCTAAAATCCCGAAATAGGAACTTAATATAGTTTGCCCAGCACTACTCTTTGCAAACACGGCCCAAGCCTCACGTTCACGAAGCACAAATCTGTTGCTGCCTCAAAACCTCCTTCCAGAATGCGACATTGACCTCGCGAACACGATGAACAAATGCCCTAGAACTACGTGAACGTGAGCCCCCCACCCACAATCGTGAAGGCTAACCTCTAGCCAACTCCCAGCAGGTCTTACCTCTATGTGAACGCGACCCACAAGGCACGAACACGAAGACCAAATGCCACAACTAACTCAAACGCGACCTCCTATTCCTGAACGCGAAGAACAAAAATCACCTACCTCCAAATAACCCTCCACGACCATGAGACCTACTCTGCGATCGCGGAGCACACCGAATACTAGCAGAAAGCCTGCAACCTCAATAAGCTCCGGGTGGTTCGAAACTCAGCCGAGCCACCCGAGACCTCGTCTAATCATACTGAAAAGTCCGCAAATATTTCGGGACCTATCCATAGAATCCAAACATATACAAGATCAGCATATCCACCAATCAACGATCAAACAACAAATTGAGCTAGAGAAAGTTCAACCTCGTTCTCTCCGTACAGGCGACGTGAGTGAATAGTACTGCGCCTGAGCAAAATGCTCGATTCTCCTTTGTCCACCGGTGAAAAACCACCAGACCAGCATAAAAAAAGCGTCTTTCAATTGCGCATCACCCCCAACAAACCTCATCTAAAATCATCAATCCAGCTGCAACAGATTTGCAAGCAACCAGTGGGATCAATGTAGAAAAAAATCGCCTGGGAGATCTCGTCATGTCCTCACTCGATTCTGAGCCAAATCGAGCCATTCCAAGTATTGCAGATCTTTCTCCAAGGCCACAGAAATCTCCCCACCAAAATTTGGAAGCTTTCACCGCCGGAAATGGGAGCTCCGACCATCCGAACTGCCAGGAAACACACCAGTTGGTCGAGCAAGGTACTCCACTAAATAAATTGGCCCAAAACTAATACAAATTGAGTTCTGCTATTCAAGAGATTGATTTCCGACCATCACACCAAATGAATATTGAGCCAATCGTCACAATATTGCAAAAAGAAACTTCAACAGTGTCGCGCCCACCAAGTGTTTGACAAAATGCACAAGACACGTCTGAGGCCCAATTGAGGGATCATGCTACTCCTCAACAATCTCTAGCTCATAAGGAAGTGAGTCGTCAATCAAAAATGCAAGAATCACCTCAAAAGTCTGATGATCACAGGCCTTCTCCTTCTACTGAAACACAACCTATCGATAGTAATGACCCAGTGCTTCAAGTATCTCAAAAGACAACAAACCCCAACTCCAATGCTTCCATAAGTACCAGTAATATTGGCAATGTTACTGGTGATCAAACTCAACCACCTCCCTCAGAAATTAAGGCCACCAATGATACTGTTCTGCTGTCATATACTATGGAAAACCAAACCAAAATACAGCCTTCAACATCAGCACAAGCTCCAGTTAAGATTTCCTCTAACTTTGACAAGCCAAAAAATTCCAAAAAAGGACCAAAGCCACCAAGTAGAGATTCACTAGCCCCACCTAGTGCCACACCAGCAGTTCAAGATACAACAACCACCACCAAGCCACCTCAACCAACCACCAGTAACACAAAAGGTAAAACACAAACCAATTCAAATCCACCCCCCCTCCCCCCACTATCACTCAATCCTTTGTCACTAGACTAAGAGCCAGACATGAAGCTGAAATTGCTCCAGTACAATTCACTCCACCAGTAATTACCACAAAACAAGGGAAACCTGCTGTGATTTTCAAAAGAGAAGACTACATGATCAAATTTCTAGAAAGATGTAAGTTCACTGTGGTAGGAAAATTCCTCAACACCATGCCAAGAATGAAAGTGATTAGAAAGAGCTTCATAGCCCAGACTGAACTTAGAGGTGGTGTTAAAATAGCACACTTTAATGCTAGAACTGTTTACATTGATCTGGACAATGAATATGATCATGCCACAGTTTGGACTAAGCAGTACATGTACATCCAAGGACAACTGATGAAGTTGGAGGCTTGGAATCCTGCCTTTAAACCTAATGAAAACTCACCAATTGTACTTATATGGATTGTCATCCCAGAACTTCCTTGGCACTTGCACTATATGGAGATCTTAACCCCACTGCTATCACCTATTGGCGAAGCTCTCTTCTTGGACCTTGCCTCTTTTCAAAAAACCAGAGGTAGTGTTGCCAAGATTAAAATATAGATGGACCTCACTAAAGATAGACCTACCCAAGTATGGCTGGGCTATGATGAAGATGTTAATGGTGAGGGGCAATGGCTAGAGATCCAATATGATAATCTCCCTGAGTACTGCATATACTGCAAACACCAAGGTCATGCTATCCATACTTGCAAACTAAATTGAAGAAAGAGGAACACCAGAGGAAAAAAATGAAGCAGCAACTGTCACCAACACTCCACAGCTCTTCACTCAAATTTCCACCAAAGATAGTCAGACAAAAGGTCCTCAAAAGATAAGAATTCAGAATCCTACACTACATGTAGCAGCAAAGGATCACAATGGCCAAACAGCAAAGGAACCTCAGAGAAGTGCAGAACACCAAACAGCAGGAGTCCCTCCTTCAAATGATGAATGGCAATTACAAAAGAAAAAACACTTCAAAGGCACCTCCCAAACCAGCAAGAAGCAGAAAAATTAATCTACCAAAGCATAATATAGCACAACCTGCTGCTGCATTCAATCTGTCACTCAGCAAGATCACACAGCCAAGTACTAGCTTTACTCCTCATCAGGTTACCTCAGAAACAATGGCCCAGACCAATACTTCTGGGCACAAAAATTTGTATCACACCCCCACATCCCCCCGTCAATTCTGCTGTCAATGAAGTTATTAGAGGAATGGAGTTTTGTCAGGAGAAACCTAGATCAATATAGGTTGGGGCACCTATTGGGACTGGGATTCCTCATGTTTTGCATGAGTGTGCAAATGCACAACTGACTGACCATAGGATGGACCAACCTCCCACCTCTGCACATGTCCCAGTTGATAACACAGATATACAATCAGCTATTACAAGGAAAGAAGATGTTTGTGAGTTAAGCAGCTCAGACGAAGATCCACCAGATCAACACAATGAGGCTACAAAGAGACTCATGAAATGTAAAGCTCTTGCAGTAGCAGACTTCAGCATACAATCCCCAAAATCCAAAAATAAACCAAGCCAGAAGAAAAGAAAAGCCATGAGAAAACAAAACACAGGGATCACCATTAATGAACCAACTGAAAGTCCCCAGGATCTCACATTTTCACCTCAAGGTCCAGTTGCACAACTACAAGGGAACCTTGAGATTGGCTCGGCTAAAAAGTCATTATCATACAAAGAAATTGTGATTGATCCTTCCTTATCACAACATTTACTGGATGCTCAAGCCCATGAAGATAAACAAGGAACTGTCTCTCTTCAGTCACAAGCCAATGCCTCTGTCCCATTGGAAGAATGCCCTATGAATGAGCACCCCCCAGAACTTGATGAATACAGGCCTATCCTCTCAAAAGATGAGATGAGTGGAAGAGTTGAGGAGGAAGGTGACCTTGGTGAAGCATCAGAGGATGAACAACATTGTGACCTCCTAGTGGATGCCATCAATGGAGAATATAAACAACATGATGTGATTAACAACCATGGTCTATCTCCTAGAGCCTATAATCCATCACCAAGGCTTATAGGAAACAAAGTTGCAAGAAGTAACACTGCCCCACCAAAAAGCAAACCCCCTCCCAGTTATAATGATTAGCACATTCATTTGGAATATCAGAGGTATCAGAACCTTTGGAGCCATTGAGAGACTCAAAACATTAAAACACATCCACAAAATCTCCTTCATAGCTATCCTGGAACCTTTCCTAGATACCTCTCACATCAACCACTACAAAAACCAATTATCCATGAAACATGCCTCCTCAAACATCAACAATAAAATATGGATCTTCTGGGATCAGGATTTCTCAGGTGTTGTATTAGACCATGATGAACAACAGATCACAGTAGAACTTAGACATACTGAGGCTACTGACACACTACACATCACTATTATCTATGCAAAATGTACACCTGCACTAAGGAGACCACTATGGGATACTCTAAGATCCAAAGCTTTGAACTTTACTGTCCCATGGTGTGTTATTGGATATTTCAATGTGATAGCATTAATTGAAGAAAAAAACAGGTGGTATTCCTTATCTAATCAACAAAAGTCTGGATTTCTTGAGCATGATTGAAGACTGTGGACTCACTGATCTAGGCTACTATGGACCTAAATACACCTGGTCTAATGGAAGAGGTCCTTTCTTAATTGTCTGAAAAAGATTGGATAGAGGCCTAGCCAATGACAATTGGCTTGCTAGACATCCTGCTACCACCATTACTCATTTGGCTACTAGAGGATCAGATCATTCACCCCTTCTCTTGGAATAAAATGTCAAAACAGACAATGCCACTAGATACTTCAAATTCCTGAATTTCTGGACTGAAAATGCTTCCTTCTTAGCACTGGTTCAAAAAATTTGGATTAGAAGTTACAGTGGAAATGCAATGTGGATCTTTCACCAAAAAACCAAACTCTGCACTGCTCTTTCCAAATGGTCAAGGCAAGAATATGGTGACATTTTCCAAAAAGCAAAGGAATTTGAAGAAAAATCAGAAAAGCTGAGGAAACCTGGGCACAATCTAATAAAGAGATAGATAGAGTAACAGCCCATGAACTCAAGGCTCAATATGTTAGACACTTGAAGATTGAAGAAGCTGTGCTTAAACAGAAAACTCAGTTACAATGGTTCAAAGAAGGAGATGCTAATTCCAAATACTTTCACAGCTTGATCAGAGGCACGAGAAGGAAGCTTTATATCCATAAAATTAAACATGAGGATGATGATTGAATATATGGAGATGAAGCAATTGGTGAAGCAGCTTGTGATCATTTTCACAACTTACTCACTGATACTGGAGGAACAATTAGGGAAGACCTCTTATCCTGCATACCAACATTGATTACAGATTCAGACAATGCCACTCTCAATAAAGAACCTACAATAGAAGAACTCAAAAACATTGTTTTTTCAATGAATCCCACCAGTGCTGCTGGTCCTGATGGCCTTAATGGAAAGTTCTTCCAACACTGTTGGGAAATTATTCAATATGATCTTCTCAATGTGATAAATGTCTTTTTCTATGGTCAATCACTGCCCAGATATATGACACAGGCATGTTTGGTGTTACTTCCCAAGGTGGAATTCCCTAACACTCTAGCTGAATTCAGACCAATTAGTTTGAGTAACTTCATTAATAAGATCACATCCAAACTCATAAGTTCCCGACTGGCAACCATACTCCCTAGAATCATATCTCTTAACCAAACTGGCTTTGTAAAAAGCAGAAGTATTGCTGAGAACATTATGCTTGCACAAGAGATTGTCCAAGGAATCAAAAAAATAAATGTAGGTGCAAATGTAGTGATCAAGTTGGATATGGCAAAAGCATATGACAGGGTTTCATGGTCTTTCACCTGCATCGTAATGAGAAGGATGGGCTTCAATGAACAGATCATTGACATGGTGTGGAGAACACTATCCAACAATTGGTATTCTGTAATTGTTAATGGCACAAGATATGGTTTTTTCCACTCAATAAGAGGCCTCAAACAAGGTGACCCACTATCTCCCTCATTATTCATATTAGGGGCTGAACTGCTTTCAAGAATGCTGAATAATCTCACATATGACCAGTTCTTCAATGGTTTCTATATGGAAAAAAGGGGACCTCAGATCACACACTTGAGCTTTGTTGATGATGTGATCATTTTCAAATCTGGATGTAGGAAATCACTGCAAAAAGTTATTAAAGTTCTTCATAACTATGAGCAGACATATGGTCAACAAATCAACAAAAACAAAAGTCACTTTCTCACTGCCCCTTCTGCTTTTCAGTACATAATCAAAAGAATTCAGCAGGTAACTGGTTTTACCAGGAAGGAATCCCCCATCACCTACTTAGGTTGCCCTCTGTACATTGGCAGGAAAAGAATTGTCCACTTTAATAGTCTCATCTCCAAAGTGGTCAGCAAGATCAGAGGTTGGCAAGGTAGACTGCTATCATATGGAGGCAGATTAACCTTGATCAAACATGTCCTTCAATCACTTCCTATACATCTTCTATCAGTTGTATCACCACCAAAGACTATCCTAAAGCAAAATTGAAAAGATGGCTGCAAATTTCTTCTTGAGTATGAACAAAGAAAGAAAAGAATACCACTGGGCTTCATGGCACAAATTGTCCTTTCCTATGGAAGAAGGTGGTATAGGTTTAAGATCCATACATGAAATTTGTAAAGCCATGGAATATAAATAGTGGTGGTGGTTTAGAATAAAACAAACCTTATGGATCCAGTTTCTTCTTGCCAAATATTGCAAAAGATCACATCCTATATCCAAAAAAAGGAATTCTGGGCAATCCCAAGCATGGAGAAAGATGATGATCAACAAGAAAACAGCTGACAACCATATCTACTGGAGATTACATTCAGGGAACTGTAGCTTCTGGTGGGACAATTGGCTTGGCATTGGACACTTATCTAGTATCAAGCAAGATGGTGGTAGACCTGACAACATCAAAGTTTCACAACTTTGGAATAATGGACAATGGGACATCCAGAAGCCAAACCAAATAGCACCCATGAACATGATACCACACATCATACAAACACAGATTCATCACAATCCCCATCTCGCGGATAGAGCAGTATGGCAAATTAATGCCTCAGGCGAATTTTCTTGTGCATCAGCATGGTCTGTCCTGAGAGAAAAGAAGCAGGTCCTTTTCACCAATAAAATGACTTGGCATAAGAAAATCCCCTTTAAATGGTCCTTTTGCTTATGGAGAGCTCTGACAAATAATTTGCCTACAGATGATAGAGTAGCTAAATTTGGACCTCCTACTGTTAACAAATGTGTTTGCTGCATTAAACCAGGGGCTGAGAAAGTGGATCACATTTTTACCACTAGTCAATTCGCCAGATTCATCTGGAAACATTTCAATGCACCAGTGGGCATCCAAAGCTATATGCCACCATTAAGAATGACTTTAATGAAATGGTGGATCCAAAAAAGGGACAATGAAATACAAAAGCTGGTTTTAGACACAATGCCAATTATAATCTGCTGGAACCTTTGGAAAAAATAGATGTGCTGCTAAATATGGGGGGAAATCATCATCTGTAACAAGGGTATTGTACTCCATCTGCTCTGATCTTACACTATTGCTCAAAGCATCTTATGGCAATATCAAATGGCCAGTTAATTGGTCTGAGCTATACCCTGCCATAGAGATGTCGAAACACCATACCACTGTATAGCAGGTCATTTGGCTTAAACCACTCATGGGCTTTGTTAAGGTGAATACAGATGGCAGTGCTCTGAGCAATCCTGGGACAATTGGAGCTGGAATCATTATTGGAGATCATGAAGGGAAATTCATCCATGCAATCTCAAGCTCCTTGGGAGAAGGTACCAATAACCTAGCAGAAGTTTAAGCAACCTACATTGGTATCAAATGGTGTATTGAGAATCGCTACACTAAAATTCATCTGGAAACTGACTCTCAAATGCTCATTCAGTGGCTAACTGGCAAAGCTGTCTCACCATGGACCTTATGCATGCTGATACAGAAGATCAACACTCTGAAACAGCAATGTGATGATTTGCAATACTCACATGCCTTTAGAGAAGCTAACTGTCCAGCTGATGCCCTCTCAAAATTGAGTCATGGTCTAAATTCAATGACACATTACAATAATCAATTGGACCTGCCTGCACAAATAAGAGGACAAATATACCTTGACCTCAAAGCCACACCAGCTTTCAGACATAGGAGAGCCAAAAAGATCAACGTTCCACCACAGTTGCTCCCTACCAATTCTGATGGAAATGAATAGTAAGAGCATGTGCAAGAAATCAATACCTGCAATTCAAACCACCATCTCCCAAGAACACAGAAACATCAACAGAGAAAGTATCAATCAGGAACACTCATGGAACAAGGCATACTCTGTACTAACACTTTTTGTGTTCTTTGTGCTTTTGCAGTATATTGCAGGTAAGCATGACTGGTCCAGTCCACTGATGCAGCATGGATACTCCAGCAACAAGTAAAACATTCTCAAAGCACCAGCAACCCCAGAAATCAGAAACAGAAGTCCAAGAAAGAAAAAAAACCACCACAGCTACCACCGAAACCAACATCCTTCTTAACACTGCAGGTAATCAGGATTGGTCTAGGATATTGATGCAGGTGCAATGTGTGATATTAGCACTTTCTGTGCTCACCCTATTGCACCTACAACAATCTTCTTGGACCTTCCTCATCACCCTTCACCACATGATCTCTACAACTTCACAACTGCAACAACTATGCAAGACCATCATGATATCCAGCCACAATAGCAGCCATTCAGAGAGAGAAAGATCTACCAAATACCTCAAACATCACATACAGATACAGCCACATATCACACAATCACACAGAAGCATCCCACAACATAGACAATCATCAGCTCAACAGACAATGCAAGTCACATACCATATAACTAGTCCTAACAATTCTAGCAATTTGGATTGGACCAGGATAGTACTACAAGCGCAATGTGTGGTATTAGCACTATCAGTGCTCATCCCATTGCAACTGTAGATCCTGGACCAACTTCCTTATCTTTACATATAGGATCCCTACAAGCTCACAACTGCAACAAATTCACATACACTTTAAGCCAGCCAATCAATACTCCAGGTTATTGCCACAATTGCAATGTGTGGTATCAGCACTTCTAGTGCTCATTCTATTGCAATTGCAGCAATCACCATGGCCGCTCCTCCATACCTTTTATTACTGGATCAACACAATGCAGTACCTCCACAAACACCACACAGCTGACACACAGCCCCACAACAGCAACAGCAGTAGCAGTAGCAACAGCAACACTAGCAACAGCAGCAAAATGGACAGCCATTCATCACCTCAGTAGAGATTACAAGTCACAGAAACACAGCAGAAGCTACAAGCTACAGAAACACAAGATACAGGAACTCAGCAGAAACAGCACACAAATACACATGAAGAACCTAGGGAATGCAGCAGCCTCAGAAGCACATCAACTAAGCCAGTCATATCTGTATTGAGGCAAAAGGAGCTACATCCATTAAACATCACATGTAGTACACAAGCTTACCCCATCAACCATTACACCTATAATAGGATTACACACAACCACACAGGAATAGCAAGCCAAAAGCTCAATCACCACCTCAACAGCAGTCACCACTGCAGGAAGACCTTAAGGAAACAAACTTACCTTACTTGCATTACCTGTCCATCAGACCTCATCAGCAGAACACTCATCATCTCACTATCCACAGCACTCACTGGAAGATGAAACACCTCTACAAGCACTAGAAAGGTAACACACAACCTCACAACAGCAGCAACAACAACAACAACAACAACAACAGCAGCAGTAGCAACAGCAGCAACAACAGCAAGGTAGACAGACACTCATCACCTCAGCAACAGCTACAAGTCATAGAAGCACAACACAAGTTACAAGCTACAGCAACACAAAAAATAGGAACTCAGCACAAGCAAAAGACAAATACACATAAGGAATCTAAGGAATGCAACAACCTTAGAAGAAACCACCAGTGCAGCAGCAGAAATCACCAGCAGTCTCCAGTGCAGGAAGAACTTAGGGGCACAAACCTGCCTTACCTGCAATGGTCATCCACTAGACTTTATCAACAGAACGCTGCTCAGCATATTACGAACAGCACTCATTGGAAGATGAAGGCAATTTAACTTTCTATCATATGCACTAGACAATGCCAGTACTACCGTCCAGCCACAGGGCACCTTTTTGCTAGCCATCTTCAATTATGCTTTCTTTGCTATTAATGGCAAAGCAAAGTTGAAGATTTCTACTACTTATTATCTGACACACTACTTAGAAGATTCCCATCTTTTGTTAGAAATAGATCCTATTGTACATGGAGGATACTATTTCAACCCACTTACTTAGTAGATTTAGGAACATATGTACTTTTTTGTATAGTTGACCTATACTCACTTCATACTGTTTTTGTACATATGTTGTCTATTGATACTATAAGATAGAAAATCAATGCATCATCATAGGTCTAACTTATCATAGCTGTTCAATCATACTTGGTCGTCATGATTTGATGACCAAGAGTGTACATATTATTTTCTGGAAGGCAAGATTTATGTCCCCATCCATTACTGTACTTTATGTTGTATTTATGAAAATCAACTGTGGGCAACCTGCCTAGTGGATCTTTAAAAAATAAAACCGCAAATTGAACTTCTCTTAAGCTTATAAGCTTCTAAACTTCCAACAACGTGTCTAATTCATTCTTAACCACTTCGAATCACAACCAAACTTTGCACACAAGTCCCAAATGACATAACAAACGTATTCCAAGTTCGAGAACAACAATTCGAACTCGATATCATCAAAGTCAATTCAGGATCAAACCTATGAACTCTCCAAATCTTCAAACTGCCAACTTTCAACAAATAGAGCCAAAATATCCTAGGAACTCCAAATCTAAATCCGGGCATACACCTGAGTACAAAATCACCATACAAACCTATTGGAGCCATCAAATCACCAATCCAAGATCGTTTACTACAAAAGTCAAACCTTGGTCAACTACAACTTAAGCTTCCAATAATGGAACTAAATATTTCAATTCACTCCCAAGCCTTTCCGAAACTCAACCAACTATCCCTGTAAATCACAAAATAATAAACAAATATATAGGAAGCATCAAATAGGGAACTGAGGCTCAAATACACGAAATGACCAGTCGGATCGTTACACCGTTAGTCATAAATCACAAAATAAACCTATAGGAAGTCTCAAATCAAAGAATAGGATGTTAGGACTCAAAATAACCGATTGGGTCATTACACAAATAAACAAAAGTTAAATCCTCAAATGATGCTTAAAATACCATGTCTATCAAAAACTCGAATGAACTACTCCATGGATAGATAAAAATACATTGTCATAGAGGTATGAAAATAAGAAAACATTACAACCAACTTCCAACCCAAAATGTATTAAATCGATTGGTGGTTGTTCTATTGATGAATGTGTCTTCAACCCTTTTCCGTTCTCCCAATCCTCTATAGGTCAAAAGTTCTTTCAAAATAGTATTTCTCATGTTTATACTGTGTAGAAATAACCTAGAAAAAACTACCCTTGATGAGGTGAAATTGGAATTAAGGCTCGAAATAAGCCTGCCGCTACGGGCTCCGCCTCGTGGTAGGCCAAATTTTTAGAGAACTTAGTTTTAACTATTGCTGCCTAGTTGCCTTACTGCATCACGATAGGCCAATTTTTAACATAAAGCTTTTTTTT